>NDFG01000062.1:189545-206723 GCA_002167245.1 Sporophila hypoxantha | reverse complement strand
ATTATATATACTATGCTAAAACTATACTATAGAATACAGAAAGGATACAGACAGAAGGTTTAACAAGAATGAGAATGAAAAACTCCTGACTGACTCCTCAGAGTCCAGCACAGCTGATGGTTGTGTTAAGTTAGAACAATTCACATGAAACCAATCAAGCAATGTCCAGTTGGTAAACAATGTCCAGACCACATTCCAAAGCAGCAAACACAGGAGCAGCAATCAGATAATTATTGTTTTCATTTCTCTCTGAGGCTRCTCAGCTTRCRAGGAGAAGYAATCCTGGCYAAGGGATTTTTCAGTGGCAGTGCTGGAGGCAGGTGTGAGCCATGCCAGGGCTCAGGCAGCCCAGYTTTATTTCACTCAGGGTGTGAAGGGTGGCTCTGGGTACCTCAGGACAGCGACCTGGACCAGGTGGGAGGGACAATGGTCTCACTGTGGAGTTCAGCACATACAGCTCAAAATCATGATATAAATAAATGATTTAAAAGCTGAGGGAGGACGAGCCCCCTAAGCCCCAGAAAAAGCTGCAGGGGCAGCATTGTGAGCTGAGTGTTGAAGATGTGGGCAGAGATGGTGTGGGACCCCCACYCCTCAGGGAGGGCKGTGCACACTTGAGAGCTGAGCAGAACTCAGGGTAACAGGAGCAGGGGGCAGGGGCTGTCCCCTGGATGTGCAGGGAACAGGTTCAGTCAGATGAACCTGCAGATCAGTGAAGAGTGAGATGAGCACAAATGCTGTTGAAAAATCCATAAAACCTTCCCAAGGAGGAAGAGGAGCCCCCATGGTGAGTGGCACAGTGCTCCTGGCAAAGAGCTGAGGAGAGGGATGGCTTCTGGTCCCTTCTGGAGCCCAGGGCACCTGGGGGAGCCCAGGGGCACAGGGGAAATCCTGGCTCTGACTGCACAGCAGCACTGCTGATGCCATTTGTTGGGCATTGATTGCACAATCAATGGGCTGTCAGCGTTAGTAGCATTTTAACTGCAATTATAATAACAACAACTGTTTATTGCATTTTTGGTTATATCGTTAGAACTTCTAATTAGCCAAACAATGAATTTTGGGCTTGGCATGAGACAGTGTGTTTGGCTTTGGGTAGGTGACCCCCCCAGCAGGGCTAACACATCCCTGTGCTGCCCTGCCTCAGGGGGATGAGCTCAAGGAGAAGCTCAGCCCACACCCACCTGGTGCAGGCTCCATCCCTGCCTGCTCCACCTCCTGCAGCCTTCCCCAGGCTGCTCCTGGGCACAGATGTGCCAGGCACCCTCCTGAAAATGGGCACAAGACTGGCAGCCCCAAATTCTGCCCCAGTGTGGGGCTGCTCAGCCCTGGCAAAGCCCCTCTGAGTGCCCATGGCAGCTTCACCTTCTCAGCCCAGTCCTTCATCCCAGCATGGAGGCACAGAGGAGTTTGGCCAACCAGCACAGAGCGCTGAAGCCCCAGGTCCTCAGCTCGAGTGGAGACTTCATGCCAGCTTCCCCCAGCAGCCAATAATCCAGGCAAGTCTCCCATCCCCCAAATAAACCAGCATCTTCCTCTATTCTCCCAAATAAATCCAGGCATTTCCCCATTTCCCACGATAATCCAGGCATTTCTCCATCTCCCAAATAATCCAGGCATTTTCCCCATTTCCGCAGATAATCCAGGCTTCTCCCATCCCATATAAACCAAGGCATTCCTCACATCTCCCAAATAATGCAGATAGTTTCTCCATCTCCCCAATAAACCCAGACATTTCTCTCCATCTCCCAAATAATCAGTGCATTTCCCCCATTTCCCCCAGATATCCAGGCCCATGTCTCCGTTTCAAAATAAACAAGGCCATTTCCCCATTTCCCCAAATAATCCAGGGCATGTTCCATCTTCCAAATTAATCCAGGCATTTCTCCATCTCCCAAATAATCCAGCCATTTCTCCATCTCCCAAAATAACCACGCATTTCTCCATCTCCCAAATAAGCCAGGCATCTTCCCATCTCCAAATAAAGCAGGCATTTCTCCATCGCCCAAATAATGCAAGATATTTTTCCATCTCCCAAATAACAGGCATTTCTCTATTACTCCCCAAATAAAAACCAGGCATTTCCCCAATTTCCCACATAATCCAGGCATTCTCCATCTCCCCAATAAGCCTGTCACTCCCCATTTCCAAATAAGCCAGGCATTTCTCCATTCCCAAATAAACTCAGGCATTTCTCCATCTTCCCAATATAACGAGGCTAATTCCAAATAAACCAGCGCATTTTTCCCAAATAATCCAGGCATTTCTTCTCCATCTTCAAATAATCCAGGCATTTCTCCATCTCCCAAATATACAAGGCAATTTTCCTCTAATTCTCCAAATAAACGCAGGCATTTCCCCATTTTCCTCAAATAATCTAAGGCAGGCTCCATATCCCAAATAATTCCAGGCCATTTCTCATCTTCAAAGTAAATCCAGGCATTTCTTCCATCTCTCCAAATAACCCCAGGCATCTCTCTATCTCCCAATAAACCAGGCATTTTCCACATCGTCCACAAAGAAATCCAGGCATTTCCCCAATTTCCCCAGAATAATCCAGGCATTTCCCCATTTCCCAAATAATTGAGGCATTTCTCCACTCTCCCAAATATCCAGGCATTTCCCAATATAACGCAGGCATCTCTCTATCTCCCAAAATAATCCAGCGTTTCTCCATCTCCCTGCATGCCCTCCCTTCACCCCTCTGAGCCCCTGTCCCAGTGTCTGGCAGCATCTCAGGGCTCCCAGGGCTAAGAGATGCCCACCCAAGGTAACAGCTCACCACAGCGTGCTCCCTTTGCATGTGCTTGCCCAAGCAATGGAGCAGAAATGAGGACTGGCAGCTAATTAAAAGTATCGATTCARGTGGCGTTCAAACCAGCCGGACCAGGTCAGGGTGGGGCAGGGAAGGAGGGATGAGGGGCCTGGAACAGAGCAGGCACAGCAGGGCTGCAGTCAGGCGTGTCCTTGCTCCCTACATGGGAAAAAACTCTGCTCTAACAACCCTCTCCTACAAGGCTCCATCCCTGAGACACTGGGACTTTTCCTTACCACAGTGTAGGAATGTGTCCCCTGTTCACAGAGTGACAAAATCATCCTTTGTCTCCTCAAAAAGGAAAAGAGCCCAGAAGTTTCTCTCCTCAATTAGGTGAAAAGACACCTCATAGCACCGGGGGGACTTCACCTCAAACTTAAGGGGGGACTTCACCTCAAACAATTGGACAGGAGCCAGAAAGTCCCTCCTAAGCAATTTATTAGAAAAAGAAGAGAACAAAGAAACTAATCACTTTTGTGAGGTGTTTTACCAGGAGCAAGAACCTCTTGCACCTGGCTTGGTRTTTCTCTGTAAAGAGTTTTGTTATTTTGCCTTTTATTAAAACTTTTTTGTTTCCAACACTACCACAGAAGCCATCCTGCTGATTTMACACCWTCTAKGGTAGCTGAGCTARCTTGGGTGTGAAATAGATCTCCAAGAGCTTATGAGACCTGGCTGGAGSAGACCCCTATTTCCCCAGAGGAACCTCCAAGGTTCCCACTCCCTCAGCTCCCTGTGCATCCTSCTTTGACTTGCCCCATGTATTTTGAAGGCTGGCTGGCAGCAGGCAGGCAGCCAGCCACCCAGAAATGGGGGGGGACACAGTCAGGATGTGTTTCTGCAGCTCTCAAAGGTCACTGCTGGCAGAGCCCTCTGCCCTTCACATCAGGAGAAAGCACACGGGAGATGTTTGTGACTCAGGGACAGGCAGGACTCACAGCGTGCCTGGGGCCAGAAAATCCAGACAGCTTCCACTCACCTGCTCTGCACACCATTGCACAAGGCGGTTTTTAAAGCCAAAGTCAGTATCTGTCACTCACATGGGAATGGGAGAGATGGGGCTGGCACCAGGGTCTCAGGTGTCTGCTGTGCCCAGGTGTCTCTCAGCAGAGAGCTGATGGGCATGGATTCACACTGAGAGTAGGTTTAGATTAGCTATTAGCAAGATTTTTTTTTCCATGAGGGTGGTGAGGCACTGGCACCAGTGAAATTGTGGCTGCCCCATCCCTGGAAGTGCTSAAGRCCAGGCTGGATGGAGCTCTGAGCAGCCTGGTCTKAGGGAAGGTGTCCCTGTTGGGTTGGAACCAGGTAATCTTTKAGGTCAACCAGGCCATTCTACAGTTCTGGGAAGTGGAAAATGCTGATGACAAGACTGGAGCTGGGTTTGCCTAAGCCTGGCCAGCGTGGGTCTGTCTGGAGGGGAAGGTGGCTGCTGAATCCTCACTTCCCACCAGAGTAAAAACTTTGCATCTCAAGAGACGAGCCAAGTGAGGAGCATCCAGAGAGTGCTGTGCCAGAGACAGAGCTGGGAACAGGCTCAGGAGCATCCACAGCTGCTCATGAGGTAAGAAACTGTCACTCTCTTCTTGCTCTGCATCACCCATCCCATCCCACATCATCCACCTCATCCACCATTCCCATCCATCAGTCCATCCATCATCCATCCATCCATCCATCCACCCTCATGCTCCCATCCTTGTGTGGCAAGTTACGAACATTCTGTGCTCATTGATCATCAAAAGCAGCAATACTCTCGAAGAAATCTTGCTCACTGTCCCTCTACTCAGATCAGCGCAGCAAGCAGATGCCACACATGGCCTGGAGTACGAAGGAGCAGAGTCCTCCAAGTCATCATCCATCTATCCCAGCACTTAGAAGCAAAGAGCGACTCTCTAGGAAAGGATCTTGCTCTGAATTATGCTCACAAAGCTTCTCAGAGAAGTGACAAAGAACTTCTCATTTTTTAAAGCTGCCTTGCAGCCTCCTCAGTGAGTTTTGACCCTCAAATTTGTAGGGCAATGGACCGGAGGGGTCCCATCCTCTGCCTGGGGTGTGTTTGATGTCTCCTCTGAGCTTTGGGGGACTGCAGCACAGCTCAGGCTCCTGCTCTGCTACCTTCCTGCCCTCCCAGCAGCCGCCTGCATCCCCGCATGGCAGACCCTCCTGCTTGCACAGAGCACTCAGGCAGTCTTCTTCCAGAGCACGCATCTCACATGATTTCTTAAGTTTTTCTTAAGCTCTCTCTGATGTTTACATCTTGAAACCAAACTTTCTCACACACTTTCTGTAAACAAGTACGCTTTGTATTTCCATTCTTTTATGGAGGAAGGCGAGAAATTTGATGGAACTGTTGGTTTGCCCAGTGTCATTGGAAGAGGTGGACTGTCACACTCAATCCCTGTCACTTTTGGAAATCTATAAATGTTGGATGTCAGAAATTAAACTTTCCAGTTGTGTGTGGTCAATCGTGTTGTTTTGTGCCTACAATGATACAGCCAGACCAGAGAGGGCCCAGTGCCATTTCACAGTCTGCTTGTCCCTACGACCCACCCCACACTGGGCCATCACAGCTGCTGCAGGAAGATCAAAGATCCTGCTGAGAACCATCCTAGCGCAGCAGAGAGGATTCCATCTCTTCTTGACAGGTTCTATCTGTCGCCAGAAGGATAACCAAATCCTCTTCACTGTTTTCCCTCCCCCTCCAGTGTCAGCAGATTAAATGTGACATGTGCCAAGACTCAAAGGCAAAAGTTAGGAACAGGCAGGGCTGGGCTGATGTGCAGCAGCATGGGAGAGCTCCCTATGGCGCAAAGAAGACCTTCACCCTCAGTAGCCCCAGACTCTTGGGTCAGGGGCAGAGGGTGTGCTCTTGGAGAAGGCATCCCAGGATGTTCGCAATCCATCTGCAAGGGAGGTGGTGGAGATGGCTCACCTCTGCCACCCTCACTACTGAGCTGCTGTCACTGCACACAAGCTTGATATCAGAAGGAAGCAGGGTTCTTCAGTTTGTTTACCAAGGAAGGATGGGCAGCCGCTGCTATTCAGAGCAGGAGAGAAGGAGGGACGAGAGCCAGCCAGGCAGCTCCACTGGGCTGGATACTGCTGGTGGTGCACCTGCAGCTCTGGCACACAAGAGGCGGTGCAGCCTGCCATCCACTCTGGTCCTGCCTGCTCCTGCTGCGGGATGTGCTCGGTTGGTCTGAGTGGCCCACACACTCGCTTGGACCCCAGATTGAACATGGGGTGTATTAGGAGGGTTTACTTGCACAGTGACTAAAACTGGGCACATGCTGCACGGCATCAGAGCCAGCGCTTGCCCTCCAGAGGGGGTATCCACACTCCAAAGCGTCCTTCAGTGCTAAAGAAAACCAGATTCGCAGCTCCACCAGGGCTTCTGGAGGGGCTCGCTGCTTCTCCAGCCATTTTATTTCCCCAGGCAGCCCAGCACATGGCACATCACACCACCCAGGCCACGAAACAGCCTGAGGCAGTAGCCTGTCCTTGGAGCCTCCTTCCTCCTGCAGGGTAGGAGGCAGCAGCAGGCTTTGATCTGCTGCAGCTCTCTGAGCCTAAAGGAGCTCTGAGCGGATGTTTCCCCCTGCAGGAACCAGCTGCAGGAGCTGGTGACCACCTCAGAACCTTCAGTGCCAGCCCTGGGAAGGGTGAATATCACTCTGCAGCAGCCCTGGGCTCCCCTGGCGTCAGAGGGAGGCAGGAGCTGGGGAAGAAAGCTTCTAGGAGCTCTAAAAGAGGCCATGCTAGAGTTGCCCTCAAACTTTCTGCCTGTTTTCAAAGATTTGGGTGCAACCAGCCACAGAGAGTAGCGCACGAGCGTGGTCAGGATGACAGAGCAAGACTGGGAGCTTGCCCTGAGCTTCAACCATCCCCGAGCACACATCTCACCAGGCTGGCTGCTGTGCTTCAGAGCTTCATGCAACTCGTCTGCAATCCCCAATCCTCTGCTCCAGCCTGCTCTGCAGCTTGCTGACCTCACTGACTCGCAGCAGGGTAAAGCCAGATGGCCTCCAGTGTCGCAGCCCTCTGCCAACAGCTCTGAGCAAGAGGCTGTCTGGGCTTTGACTCACTATTCACCAGGTGGCTACCTTCATGACACTGTAGGAACTCGGGGGTGGGACATGGGGACAGACAAGAGGACAGAGAGCTATGCAGCCAGGGCTGGAACTTGGGTTTTTGCAAAGGCTGGCGATGCAGGGCCCTGCTTGGGAGCATGCAGCCACAGCTCAGAGCAGGCCCCGAGAAGAGAGGGGGAGAGAGGATGAGAGGTGAGAGAGTAAAAGGGTAAGAGAGTAAAAGGGGTAAGAGAGTAAAGGGGTAAGAGCTAGAGGCAGGATTAAACGAGAAGAGCATGCAAGACAGTAAGTAAGTAAGAAGCTAAGAGAGCGGAAGTTCCCCGTTAACAAACAATAAACCCATTTCTTGTGTGAATATTTTGATTCTATAACCAATCCGTAAAAGATACAAATCTCCAGCATTTACATACAGCCTAAAAGAATCACTACTATTTCCATCCTGTGTTAATTTTAAACCTAAAAAACTCCTCTTTGGGGCTTCTGCCACAGCTTGTAGGGTTCTGCTCTGACCGTGCGGCTGCTGCAAGCAGAGGAGTGTTGTTCCATCAAAGGGATTTATTCAGCTGGCATCCATTGTTTTCAGCAGTTTTGTTCAGTGACTGAGGGATCTCAAAGCTTGCCTTTCATTTCCATCTCACTTATAGTTTACAATATTCTCAAAATCTTTTGCAGCAATCATAATTTATTACAGGCTTTCCTGTTTCATCCTCCCAAACAAACACGCTTAAGAAAGACAGCAAGCAGGACTGGGAGGCAAGCATTATCACTGTGGTGATCCTGCAGGCTCCCTCCAGTTCCCCAGCTGGGAAATGGGGACCTGGCCCTCCCAGAGTAGATGAGAGCTTTGTCTGGGTGTCATCCAGTGAACTCCATTTCATTCGAAGTGATGCCACAGAGGGAGGGAAACCCACGGTGGCCAACACAGTTATGGTGATCACCTGAGCATCCCAGGCCTTTTCCTGCGCTCTGGTGGGCAGGCAGGCCAGTCTGAAGATGCATCCTTTGATAGAGAAAACATCTGCTGCCAGATGTCAGGGGGCTTCCCTGGTCTGATGGGGGCTGCCTGGTGAGGTACGATTGTTTCCACCTGCATGATCCTCTCCCAAAAGTCCAATTATATTTTGCTGCCATTCGATGTCATCCTATCCACAGCACACAGCTGACAAACCCCCTGTGACAACAGAAGCCTATTCTTTGGAGAGAGCCAAAAGGAGGAAATGAATTATAATATATAGACCAAGCAGCTCAGTGCTTTTTTGTGTCCTGATGGCACTGAGCAGACCCTTACGAGGGTTTTCTCCTGGATTTCCTTTGCCCAGCTCCTGCTGTCACCATCTCCACAAGAGCCTTAGGGAAACGACCTGTAAAAGTGGCCAGCATCATAAGCTGGATTGCTGAGGCCCTCTCTGCTGGGAATCGAGTCTAGCTGCTAAGTGCAGCTGTGGCCACTGTGTTGCTTCCCTCCAGCATCTGCCTGTTCCTGCTACTGAATAAACTTCACTCTGAGCTGCTGTAATTTCATTAGCAGGCCTGTCAAGCGGTTCATAATCATGATTTCCTGGCTTGCCTGCCTGATGATAACAAGGGATTCTGCTCTGAATTCACATAAGCTAGTCACCCTGGGTCATTTGTCTGAAGGCTTAAAATTTTCCCGAGCTGCTATTATTATCTCGGATTAAAACTGGGGGAGAGGCTGGCCTTGATTGGTTTTTCTGTCCATCCCCGGGTGTAAAGCAGAGGCCCCTCATACCCCAGCAGCCCCGAGCACGGCAGGAGGTGCCCTTCTTTGCCGTTCCGCCCCTGCCCCTGCTCCTACCCGGGCACGCGGTAAGTATGGGGCCGAAGACCACGGGCAGGGGCACTCGACAGGCCCACGGGCAGGGGCACATGACAGAGCCCACGGGCAGGGCTGACGGACGGAGCAGAACCCACGGCGCACGGGCATGGACAGAGCCCACGGGCAGGGGCACGGACAGAGACCACCGGGCCAGGGCACGGACAGAACAGAGCACGGGCAGAGGCACGGACAGAACCCACGGGCAGGGGCACGCGACAGAGCCCACGGGCAGGGCACAGACAGAACCACGAGAGCAGAGGGACAGGCCGGCAGCAGGAGACGGCAGGGGGACAGAGCCCACGGGCAGGGGCACGGACAGACAGAACCAGGCAAGCGGCGCAGAGCGGCAGCGAGGGACAGACAGAAACGGCGGCACGACGGACCACGGGGGCGGGTAACGATGGGCAGAGCCCACGGGCAGGGGCACGGCAGACAGAACCAACGGGCAGTAGTAACGATGGGGGCAGGCCACGGGCAGGGCACAGACGACAGTGCCCACAGGGGAGGGGACACAGACAGAGCCTACAGGGGCAGCGGGCTGGACGACTGCACCCACGGGGCAGAGTGGCTACGGACAGACAGAGCCACGGGCGGGGCACAAGACGACAGAGCCCCGGGCAGAGGCTACGGAAAGACAGACAACGGGAGGGGCACGCGCAGCAGAGCCAAGGGCAGGGGCACAGACAGAGCCAAGGGCAGGGGCACGGACAGAGCCCCACGGCAGGCAAGACAGAAGCACGGGGCAGCGCGCACGGGACAAGCAGACCCACGGCAGGGCACGGAACAGACAGCC
Source organism: Sporophila hypoxantha (assembly GCA_002167245.1). Classification (NCBI taxonomy): domain Eukaryota; kingdom Metazoa; phylum Chordata; class Aves; order Passeriformes; family Thraupidae; genus Sporophila; species Sporophila hypoxantha. The sequence continues at coordinate 197,187 of NDFG01000062.1, read as the reverse complement.
CACGGGCAGAGCGACGGACAGAAGCCCACGGCAGGGGCACAGACAGCAGCCCGGGGCAGCGGGCACGGACAGAAGCCCACGGCAGGGGCCGGACAGACAGAGCCACGGCAGAGGCACGGGCAAGAGCCGCACGGGCAGTGGGCACGGAACAAACAGAGCCCACGGGCAGGGGCACAGACAGACAGAAGCCACAGACATGGGGCACGGGCAGGGCACGGACAGAGGCCACGCGGCGGGCAGAGACAGACGCCCACGGGCAGGCACGGACAGCCCAATGGGCAGGGGCAATGGACAGGGCAGAGACCACGGGGCAGGGCACGACAGACAGAGCCCACGCGCTGGCGTCGGAAGTGAATGCGGGACATCGAGACAGCGTGGTGGCGTTGTCCAATTAGTGCCGCAGCGAGGGTCCGCAGCAGGGTCCCAGCTCGCCGCAAGAGGTCCCGACAAGAGGTGCTCCCTTTCTCCCGTCAATGGAGCCCCACGCCCGCAAAAACACGCGTCCCGCTGGATGTCCGCTGCTCGCAAGGAGATGCTCCCGCCACTAGATCCCCTCCCGCCCGGTGGATGTCGCGCTGAGTGGTCCCTCTGTCTCAGGGGAGTGATGATGTCCCGTGGGTCCACTGAGTGGTCCCCTCTCTCGCACTGAGGGAACTCGCACTTCCGACTGAGTGACGCCCACTGAGCGCGACCCTGCGGCAGGGTGTCCCTTATGTCGCTATCCTGGGGATATCCGCACGGAGCTTAGGGTCTCCTCTGTCGCACTGAGGTTCCCCTTCCTTGCACGGGGGATGTCGCACTGGGTGTGTCCTCCTATCCGCACGGGCGTTGTCGTTCTACTTCAGTATCCTCCTGATGTCTCACACAGCGTCCCTTCTCTAGCTCAGTGTCCTGTGTCTCACTCAGTGTCCCCTTCTTGTGTCTACTCGTGTCCCCTCCTTGTGTGCCTACGTCAGTGTCCCCTGTTGTCTCATTCAGTTGGTCCCCTATTCCACTCACGGTCCCATCTACGCGACGATCGGGGTCCCGGAGGGTCCCGCGCGACAAGGGGTTCGCGGCCAAGCCCCTCTGCGCCCGCCCGCGCACCGCCAGCGCCGGCTGGCAACGGAAACGGGAAACGGAAGAACGGGAAGGGAAGGGGAACGGGGAACGCGGAAACGGAGAAATGGGAAGGGGAGGGAACGGAGAACGGAGAATGGGAACGGGAAACGGAGAACGGGAAACGGAAGAATGGGAGGAACGGGGAAGGGAACGGGAAGAGAGACGGCGTTGCGGATGAAACGGGGTCGGGATGGAACGGGAGTGAGAAGGAGAAACGGGCGATGTCGGTAGACGAAGGAGGTGGCAGGGGAGGACGGGCGGTGCTAGGAGGGGAACGGGCTGCGAGATGGGAGGGAGGGAGAGGGCTGTGTGGGGTAAGGAGCGGCTCTCAAAGCCAGGTTGCATCCATGATCGATCTCCAGGAAATGGGGGTTTGGGAGAGCCTGTGGCTTCGTGGAGATTATAAGGAGTAGGAACTGTCAACCTTGCTGACTTCAGCCAGAGCTACTTATCATAAAAGGAAAAAAAAAATAAAAAAAAAAAAAAAACAAACCAAACACCACACTAAACCACAGATATGCCACAGTTTAATTATAGAGCATTATGAAAAACTTTTATTCTCTTACCCCATCTTCTTAATTTGGTAATGTAACCATTCCTATCCACCCCCTCACAATCCCAAAAGCACTAGGCCATTAATTCTTAAAGGAAAAGATTCCTATGACATGCAGAGAGGCAGTTTTTAGAGTTGGAGGGAAAGAACAAAGAAAGAACACAAGCGAAACACCCCAGTATTTTCACATATGAACCTTCTGGTTTGATATTTCCCTGTGTGTCCTCCCATCATTTTAACCATAAATTTTGGCTTCGTTTTGACCCAGGAACAATGAATTCCCTTCTGCACCAAATATTTCCACTGCTTGAAACCAGTGCAAACACCCCATGTGTTGCACAGGTCCATACATACAGGAAATGAGGTATGTCATCCCAGTGCCAGCACTTGCCCCATGCCCTGAGGCAGAGTGTACACTGCTGCTGGTGCTGCTGCTTTGGCAGGGTTTTGGGGCTGTGCCTGCACTGTCCCCCACTCCCATCATAGTCTGTCTCACACGATGGAGCCCCCAATGGCTGCAGGCACAGCCTGGCAGAGCCTGCTGCTCTTCACAGTGGGCCGACATTTACCTCAAGCACGTGTATCTCTCCAGAAGGGCAGGGGTCCTGCAGCCTGCAAGCCCGCAAACTCCACTGAGTACAAGAAACCCCTGCTAAGAAATAAGGTGTTCTGTGCTTCTCTCTGGCTAACCCACAGCAAGCAAATATGGCACACTGGCTCCACCAATGGCTTTTTCCTTAAAAAAATGTCTTTTCAGTCAAGACTGTCCTGGCACATGTGGCTTGTCATTAACAGAGGAGAGCGATCTCTCAGTGTGACTCCTGTCTATGTTGACTCTAGCCTGCCAGACTGCACCTCTGCACTAGCAACTTGTCATGCAGGGCCCCACAGCCGCCAGTGGGAGGCACATGCTTCCACAGCAGCAGGCTGGGAAGGCTGGTCCCCAGGAAAGGGTGCACATGTTCAGGGGCCAACCACTGCCCAGGTGCCCTGGCAGCACAAACAACAGAAGAGAGAGGCTAGCAAGTGCAGGCCTGTCCAGCTCAGTGCCCAGGGCAGTGACGTGGCCGACGAGCTATCTTCTGAGATGACAGAGGCACGGTTTGGCCTGTCTTGCTGATTTGGGCACCTTGGTGGATAAAGTTTCTGCAGTGTTTGGCCAGAAACTCACTGAGGACTGGTGACTTGCGTGAGTTTATAAAGGCTGAACCCAAAAAGGCAATTTTAAAAGTGAAAGTCAGAGGAGGAGCTGGGAGAATCCCCTGATTTGGAGCACCTCAGGGGGCGCCATCAGGCAGTGCCCAGCAGACCATCGCTAAGGAATGAGAAAAGGCCCTGGCAAGGCCAGGGCACGGGGTTCTGCCTTGTGAACAGCAACACTGCCTCAGCACCAGGTCAGACATCATCCAGCTGAATCTGCTCGCCTCACTGCATCCACCCAGGTGAGCTTTCTCCTCATCTCACAGACTGTCTGAGCCTGTCAGAGAAGAATACTCCAGTGCCTCTCTCATCTGGACTCCAGAAGCAGTGATGCGCTGCTTGAGCTGCATCTGGGCTCGTTGTACTCGGTCCAGAGAGCCGGCAAAGCGGGTGTGCAGCGTGTCCCAGAGGTTTGAGGCCACCTGTCCAGCCTCTCCTCCATGCTTTACTCTTCTGTGCTTATTCCTCTGCAAGCTGACTCCTCCAGCAGCCATTCCTTCATTAGGCATTCCCTGCCACGCTCCTCAAAGTAATCCTTTGGCATCAAGGGTAGCTCTGTGATGCTTCCATGAAGTCTTCCTTGGACAGAGAAGAGATCGAGTAGCCCAAGTGATGATGATTGGCCGGTGCGCACTGTTGGCACATCTTGCTGCCCTTGTGTTGAGAGATGCTGATCTACCAAAGCAGCCCCTGTCAGTGAGCAGACTCTGTGTTCGTGCATCCGTCCCCACAACGGCCAGCTGCCCTCCTTTGATGATGTACCCTCTTCCGATGTCCCTTTCCGGCACCGAAATCCCGGCCTGAACACCTGAGGCGCAGTTCAGCACCAGCTTCCACCCAGCAGCCCGCCCACATTCTGGAGATCATCACCTTTTTCAGAGTCTCCAGGTGAACAATTTGGATGGCAAATTCTCTGCCTTTAATTATCAGGGAGGATTTCTTGAGGACTCCCGTTCGTCCACGCGCCTTCTTGTTGGTCACAGATAGGAACACTTGATGCTTTGGATGTGCAGCTCTTTGCTCAACCTTGCGGACTGCATGTTAGTGTTTTGACGGCAATCGTCTGGCCTGGAATCCGCCCTGGTGGCGTTCTGTTGGAGATCATGGAGCCCATCGTTGCCACAGATGGGTGGCGAAGATGAGGACGCCAACGAGGAAGTCAAAGATCAGCAAGAATACTCTTCATCCCGCACGGGAGGAGGCGTCTCCCCAATGGTGGTCGCGTAGCGTGGACCAGTAGAGAACAGTAGCGTACTCCCGGGTCAGAGAGCGTACTCGGCTCTTGGTGTGTTGGGGTAACACCCAGCTGTCTCCGAAGCAATGGCCTTGAGATGCATAATAATGCAGGCGTTCAAGTGGATGATGACAGATGGTAGAGAACCAAAGGTTTTGCTGATGGGAGATGTTGGGGTGGCTGGTTCGGCTCGTCCTGTACGAAGGAATCGAAAATGCGGGTTTGAAGCGCAGCAGCCTGTTGAACGCAGCTCTGGCAGTGCAACCCACCCAAATGTAAGGCCAGGTCTGTGGCAGGCTGGAGAGAAATCCCAGCTTGAACTGCACGTGGGGAATGTAGTTATCCCGTACTTCTTCAGGTCTTGACCAGGAGGCCCTGTTTCCAAGAAACGACTAAGAGAAGCACACAAAAAGGATTATATCGTTGAAGTTTGATTTTTCTCCAGGTTTTGTGAGACTGGGCACTAGTCTATGGTATGCATGGATTTTGTGTGCATAAATCTCAGGGTACCAAATATTACCAGTTCTGTTCTACTCAGTTATATCACTCAGGCTTCAATCTGGCAAAAGCCACCCAAAGATATAACTCAGGATTTGACTCTTGCACGAAGAAAAAAGCGAACACAAAAAAAGTTTCCATCCTTTCCAGATCATGAATATTGCAGTCTGACAGAAATGTAGAGCCAAGTGCTGCTTCCGAGAAACATTTAAATCTAAACATTTTTCCATGCAGATAATTCATCTACTGAACTGATGCAAATCAGAGATCAGACTTCAACATGCCCGAATACTAATAGTAATGCAGGTAATTTTGTAACAATTATTCAAGGTGAAAGTTGAAAGCTGGGGATGATTAATCTTTCATATTGAAACTTGCTCCATTTTTCTAGATCCTCTATTAGATTCACTTTTACTGGAGACTGGTTTGCATACTAGTGAACACCGAGTAGGCAAACACGTCTTCTAATGGAATGTGGATTGGGGCCTGTCCTTCGCAAGCTCATCTCCACTTGTAAGGGATTAAAGGAAGCTCCTGCTCACCTGTGTGCAGGCGGATCAACCGTGTCCCCAGGTAGAGAGATCTTGAGATGTATACAACACCAGCCACAGCACAAATAGGTCTTTTTGCAGGTCAGTGAAGCAAGCTGGTGGAGGAAGGTCATCAACAGGGTGTGAGACACAAATGCCATATCTTCTCTAACTATTACAGCTGAAAGTTGGATGCTTGCCTGAGGCACCCACTATGCAACAGGCTTTGGCCACTGGGAGCTCCTCTTCCAGGAATTTAAACTCTTCTCTGAAAAAATCTGCCCTCCTTGATGGAGGTGAGGCACCTTGAACCACTCAAATGAACCTGAACGCAGGTCCTTTCCAGTGGGCAAACTGACAGTGATGGGAGGTCTTTTCTTTTCAGTGCGCAGCGTGTCAGTTTGGTCCTGGCTGAGGCACAGCCAGCAGGGTGATCAGGAGGTCGAGGTGGCAGGACACTCCAGCTCACCTGGCATCGAGCAGGCACAGTTGTAGAGGACAGGAATGCATATACGCCAGCCAGTGGTAATAAGCAGTCCCCGCAGGGTCCACCACAAAGAACAGCCCATTTCCTCTGGAATGTGGACAAACAGGGTTGGAACAAAGCTGTGAGCCACGTCTTCATCCTGCACCACCTGCTCCAGCAGAGCTGCAAGCTTGGGTGCAGCCTTGAAGACGGACAGTCCCAGCAGTGCAGAATCTCAGCAGGTGTTCGGTTCCTTTATCCCTAACCGAGCTGAGAGTGCAGCAGAAGAGGAACCCGTGGGATGGTGAGGCAAAGCAGGTGCCACATGCGCACAGCACCCCCGCGGAGAGCCAGAACAGATGTGGGAAGGGGGCGGGATCAGAAAAGTTCTGTGATGTACATGACATGCTTCTCCCAGGTGAAGCAGGGACCGTAGCCGGCACATCTGACGAGATGAGTAATTGGGCAGGGAGGCAGAGCGTGGCTGCAAGATAGCCGGCAGGCACCAAGAGGTGCCCAAGCCAGAGCGTGGGCCCCCCGCGGGGGCAGCTGGACGGCAGGCCGCCTCCTGTGGCATCTGAGGCCGCAACAGCCGGCCTCCAGCTTTGACTGCTCCAAGTGTTTGGATCCTGCTCGCCTGGGACTCTGAGATAAAGGAGTGCGTGCTCCACTTGCCAGATTCAAATGAGGGCTGGGGAAGAGAAGCTCTGTGGCTGGGTTGATAGGCTTGATAGGCAGCCTGGTGGGCAAAACATCCTCTTCCTCCTTCCCAGCTTTTGAACAAGCAACTCCCTCCAGTGACAGGAAAAACACCAACCCACTTGCAACAGATTACACATGCCCACCCCATTACTGGGGCAGCTTAAAGGCAGAGCCTGCTTGGAGGCTCCTTTCCTGGGGTACAGGCGTGCCAGATGTGGGACTGGACGCAGCTCAAGCCAGGCCCAGTCCTCAATGTTCACCCTCTTGCACCCACAGACAGGTGAATGATCCAGCCTCCCATAAAAGGGCTTATTGTTAACCAGAAAGCGCAGCTTTGAACATTTTGTTTTTTTGAGAAGGGACTCTGCTCCTGGGACACTAGAGCATGCCACAGGGAAGGACAGCCAGACACCCCACCACAACTATACTTCAGCAATGCTGTTTCATTGGGTTTGGTAATAATTCAGCTTTAAATCCCAAGTGCTGCCATGAAGGAGGCCAGAATCACTGATTCTGGCGCAGGGCAGGGCTGAAAAACAAGAATTACCCGGAGGGAAGGGAGTATCATCTGCCTCTCCAAAAGGCTTTGGAGCCTGTCCACGCCACAAGCAGCTTCATGTGTGGGGATTACAGGCTGGGGCTCTGCTTTATCTGTGGAATGAGGCCACTGAGAAACCCCCAGCAGTTCCACTGGATCCCAGAGCCCCGGCCCTGACGCAGCCTTTTCCCAGCACCCTCGCTTCTTCAGTCATGAAACAAGCCCTTAGCCTCACAGGCAGTAACAGGCTTTTCTCCATTACTAGTAAAGACCAGATACAGCTTTCAGATTATTTTTCTCCCTACAGAAAACAATTATTTCTTGGTGTTTTAATTACCATGATGTAATGGTAGGTCCCCAGAGAGTCTGTGAGCTTTTGCCCTCTAATTAGCCAGCAGAAAGAAAAGCAGGTTATTTGGCTTCTCACGAGGAGTGTGGCTGAGGAGATGAAAGGGCTGGAAATTTCAAAGAGCTTTTCACAAAGTGCACACTTAGTTGGGAACCAGCAAGCAGCAAACACAGTCCCTTCAGCTGGCGATGATGAATGAGACTGGCAAATCAGTTGGTGAGCTCTGGGTGGGATGCAGTGTCTGCTGGGGTGAGTCCTGCATCCCTTGGCTGGGTTAGCCCTCAATGCACAAGCTGCTTCTGCATGTTGTTATTTACAGACCGCAGGGCTGGCTCAAAAACACCCTAATGGAACTGGGGAGGTTGTGTTATTCCACAGGGCATGGACGAGGAGGGATGGTCATGGCTGAAGGAAGGCCAGTCTGCCTTCACAGGGAACTTCACCAGCTTCCTGTGTGCCAGCAAAACAGCC
>NDFG01000062.1:178583-189520 GCA_002167245.1 Sporophila hypoxantha | reverse complement strand
ATTCTCGAGACCTGTGTGGCAGCTGAAACACTCCTGTTCAGAGCTGATCTCTGCTTACCCTACGCTTCCTGTGGCCCCATCGCTAGTGGCAAAGTCAATAAAGTGTTCATTATAAAAGAGCCCATCTTTTGTCCAGAGAATTATCAGGCAAAAGTCTGACAGAAGAGAAAACAGATGGTTTGCGCAGTAGGGGAATGACAGACAGTTCCACTGGTCAACAAGACCTTGATGGCGTTTTTGTCTCGTAGCCATATTTTTTGCATTTTTTAGACAGATACATTTGCAAAAGAGGGTTGTGGGCCAGGTGTACAGTTGCATTACTTAGGATCAGCTTCTGTACCTTAACAACATATAGCACCAGCTTACATGTCTGCGCTTACATGTGTATGGCTCAGTTTTCTTTTTTCCATTACCTTTTATTACAATATCAATTTTCATTATCACCAGTGTTCAGGTAGGAAACCATGCCTGCTGTGTGAGCTCATGTTGTTGTCCTTGAGTTTCTCAAACCCGAGAAATGGCAGCAGCTGAATTGTCAGCAGCCAGCAATGTAACTCACCATTTTAAAAACACTGGTAACTGAAGAGTGGGAAGCGTGGAAAATGTGAACATTAACACTTCAATACAGACTGAAGAAGCTAGAGTTTGGCAAAACGCTCATGCTGTACTGTCGCAAATACAGAGATGCTAATCTGGGTTAGAAAACTAATAAGGACACCTTACTGCAATCTTATGTGGGAGAAAGTCCAAACATTGCTGCTGTAAAGTCCTGCCTTAAACAAACCTTTTTGGAGGTCTCTTGAAAAGTCAACAAAAAAACGTGGATAAGGGTTTGATCTAAGTTTTCCATAATCAGACTGGGTGTCTAAAAATGTTCTTGACAACGGATTTTAAGGAGACACGCAGAGAAAACAACAGCGAGGGAAAGCCCTGGTATAGCTTGGTAATTGCGTTAGAAGATAAATTCAGAGTGCACAAATAAATCAACCAGTTCTCCACATGGAGGGAGGTGGCTGGATGGTGTACGAGTTCTGCAAGAGTGCATGGTTGCCAATTGTGTGTCTGGTTCAATTGTACTCTGGCCTTCCCTGGGAATGGAGGTCAAATGGCAAAAGTTTCACTCAAAATTAATTCTATTTGGACTAAATAAGAGGAAAGATTGAGAAAGATATACCTGGACATTTCAAGAGAACTGAAATGTTCAATACCGAGAAATCCAGTATAAGGTGAACTGTAAAAATACCAGCACCAGTGGACAGTCATTAAAAATTGGTGGGCTATGAGGGCTGGCATGAGCAAAGTCTCAGGGTATTTATGACAGGCGCTTAGAAATTATCACCATCACTGTGCCCAAAAGATCCCTCATGAAGTATTATCGAGGTTAAAAACATGCATTGTGCACTGGTCTGTCGGCCTCATCCAACACGCTTTCCTTCCCCGTCCTTTCCCGGGTTTCCCGGTTCCCCCTTTTCCCTTCCGGGTTTCTCCGGGGTTTCCCGGTTCCAATTCTCCGGTTTCTCCCGTTCCCCGTTCCTTCCCCATTCTCCGTTTTCCCGGTTCCCGTTCCCCTTCCGGTTTCCGTTCTCCGTTTCCCGGGTTCCCACCCGGCGGCTCTCTGGCGGCGCAGAAGGCGCTGGGTGGGCCGCGGACCGCCGTGTCGCGCGGAGAAAACCTCCGGGACCCGATCGTGCGGATGGGGACAGTGAGTGAAAAGAATAGGGGACACTGAAATGAGCCAGGGGCCAACTGAGTGAAGACACAAGGAGGGACACTGATGAGACATCAAGGAGGGGAAACTGAGTGAGAGCACAGGACACTGAGTGAGACGGGACGCTGTGTGAGACACGGAGGGGATACTGAGTGAAGACAACCCCGTGCGGGATAGGGGGAAAACCCTCAGTGCGACATCCCCGTGCAGAGGGGACCCCTCAGTGCGACAGAGGAAGACCCCTCCGTTGCGATTCCGTGCGGGAATAGAGGACCCTCAGTGCGACATATCCTCGTGCGGGCAGGGGCCTCCGTGCGAATCCTCAGGGCGGATGGGGGCCCCTCAGTGCGACACACGGGACCTCAGTGGACACTCCCCGTGGACAGAGGGGACCCTCAGCGCGACAATCACCGGCGGGAGGGGCGGACTCTGTGCGGGACTCCCTTGGGCAGCGGGACATCACAGGCGGGCCAGTGTTTTGCTGGGCGGGCGCTCATGCGGGTAGAAGGGACCTCTTGTGCGGGACTCCGACTCGCCTTGCGAGCGCTGGGACCCACTGCCTGCGGGACCCTCGCTGCGCGCGCTTGGCCAACGCACCACGGCTGTTCCTGATGTCTCTACCGCGCCCAGCGCCCGTGGGGCTCTGTATGTCGTGCCCTGCCCGTGGGCTCTGCCCTGTCCATTGTCCCTGCCATGGGCTCGTCCCGGCCCGCGCTGCCCGTGGCTCTGTCATCTGCCCCTGCCGTTGGGCTCTGGTCCGTGCCTGCCCGTGCCCGATGTCTGTGGTTGTTGCTCTGTGCCGCCTGCCGTGGGTCTGCTCTAACGTAGAGCCTGCGCCCGTGAGGTTGCCCGTGCCCTGCCCCGTGGGGGCTTATGTCTGTCGTTTGCCCTGCCGTGGCCTCTGGTCCGTAGCCCACTCGCGCACTCGTGGGCGTCTGTCTGTTGCCCTGCCCCGTGGGCTCTGGTGCCTGCCGTGAGCCTCATACGTCGGCTGCCTCGTGGGCTCTTCCGTGCCCTGCCCCAGCTTGTGGCTCTGTCGTGGCTCTGTGCCTCTGCCGTGGCGCGTCTGTTCCTGTGCCCTGCCCGTGGGCTCTGCTGTCCCGTGCCCCTGCCCCGTGGCTCTGTCTTGCCCCTGGTGGGCTGTCGGCCGCCCTTGGTCTGTCTGTGCCCCTGCCCGATTGGCTCTGTGCTCCTCGTGCTCCGTCTTCGGCCTCTGCCCGGGCTTCTGTCTGTCTTGTGCCCCTGCCCGTGGCTCTGTCTGTCCGTGCCCCTGCCCCGTGGCGCGCGCCTCCCGTGGCTCTGTCGTGTCCCCTCCGCTCGTGGGCTCTGTCGTGCTGTGCCCCTGAGACTCATGTCTGTTGTCCTGCCCCGCCATCGTTGAGTATCACAACCTGCCCGTGGTTTCTGTCTGGCCGAGCACACCTGCCCGTGGCTCGCCCTCATCGTTCCCCTGCCGTGGCGTTGTCGTCTGTAGCCCGCTGCCGTGGTTCTGTTGTCCGTGCCCCTGCCCGTGGGCTCTGTCCCGTGCGCCTGCCCGTGGGTTCTGTTGTCCGTGCCCATGCCCGTGGCTCTGTCCCATCGTGCCTCTGCCGTGGTTCTTGTTTGTGCCCTGCCCGTGGGCTCTGTCGCGTGCCCCTGCCGTGGGTTCTGTCACGTGCTCTCTGCCCGTGGCTCTTCTTGTCCGTGCCCTGCCCGTGGCTCTGTCCGTGCCCCTGCCCGTGGGCTCTGTGTTCCATGCCCCTGCCCAGTGGGTTCTGGTCGTCGTGCCCCTGCGTGGGCTCTGTCTGTGCCCCTGCCCGTGGGCCTGCGTGCCCCTGCCGTGGCTCTGCCCATCGTTACCGGTGCCGGGTAGAGCAGGGGCACGGGGACGGAGCAGAAGGGCCGCTCCTGCCCGGTGGGAGCTGCGGAGTTGAGGGGCCTCTGCTTTACCCCCGGGGATGGACAGAAAAACCAACTCAAGGCCCCTCCCCCCCCAGTTTTAATCGAGATAATAATGCACTGGGAAAATTTTAAAGCCTTCAGACAAATGACCCCAGGGATGCTTGTGAATTCAGAGCAGAATCCCTTGTTTCCTCAGGGCGGCAAGCCAGGACAATCATGATTGATGAACGCTTGACGGCCTGCTAATGAAATTAGCAGCAGTCCGTGGTTTTCAGTGAGCAGGAAGGCAGAGCTGGAGGAAGCACACAGGTGGCCACGCTGCACTTGCAGGCTGCTCAATTCCCGGCAGAGCAGAGGCTCAGCAGATCCCAGCTTTCGCTGCTGCCCGTTTTCAGGTCGTTCCTAAGGGCTTCTGCTGGAGATGGGGACAGAGAGCTGGCAAGCATCCAGGAGAAAACCCCTCTGGTAAGGTCTGCTCAGTGCCCCAGGCAGAGACCAGCACCTGAGCTGTTGGTCTATATATTATTAATTCATTCTCCTTTTGGCTCTTCCAAAGATAGCTTCTTTGTACAGGGGGGTTTCAGCTGTGTGCTGTGGATGGAGACATCGAAGGTCAGCAAATGATATGCTTTTTGGCGAAGAGTCATGCCCAGGTGGAAACATTTACCTTCACCAGGCACACCACCCTATCAGACCAGGGAAGCCCCTGACATCTGCAGCAGATGTTTTCTCTTCAAGGATGGCATCTTCAGAGGCCTGCCTGCACCACGAGCGCAGGAAAAGGCCTGGGGATGCTCAGGGTTGAATTCACCCATAAGTGTTTGTGCCACGGCTGGGTTTCCCCCCGTGGCATCACTTGCAGAATGAAATGGATGTCACTGGATGACACCCGCGACAAGAGCTCTCATCTACCTCGGTGGAGGGCCAGGTCCCCATTTCCCAGCTGGGTGAACTGGGAGGGTAGGCTCGCAGGATCACACAGTGATAACTGCTGCTCCCAGCGCCTCCTTGCCTGTTCTTCTTAAGGTGTTTGTTGGGAGATGAAACAGAGAAAGCCTGTATAAATATGATGTCTGCAAAAGAATTTTGAGAATATGTAAAACTATAAGTGAGATGGAAATTAAAGCAAGCTTGAGAATCCTCAGTCACGAACAACTGGAAAAACAATTGGCATGCCAGCTGGAAGGTAATCCCTTTTGATGAAACAACACCCTCTGCTTGCAGGCAGCCACGGGTCAGAGCAGACCCTAACAGGCTGTGTGCAGAGATGGGCCAAAGAGGAGTTTTAGGTTTAAAATGGTAACACAGGATGTAAATGTATGATTCTTATAGGCTGTATGTAAATGCTGGAGATTTGATCGTTTACGGATTGGTTAGTGAGAATCAAAATATTCAACACAGAAGATGGTTTATTGTTTTGTAACGGAACTTCGCTCTCTCTTAGTCTTTACTTACTACTGTTCTTGCCATGCTCTTCTCTTATGCCTGCCTGCTTAGCTCTTACCCTTTTACTCTCTTACCCCTTTTACTCTCTTACCCTTTTACTCTCTCACACCTCGTCACCTCTCTCCCACTCTCTTCCTCGGGCCTCTTCTGAGCTGTGCGTGGCACTCCCAAGCAGGCCCTTGCACCCCAGCCTTTGCAAAAACCCCAAGTTCCAGCCCTGGCCTGCAATATGTCTGTCCTCTGTCTGTCCACTGTCCCACCCCGTGTTCCTACAGGTTCAATGAAGAGCACCTGGTGATAGTGAGCAGCCAGAAAGCCTCTTGCTCAGGCTGTTGGCAGAGGGCTGCGATCACTGGAGGCCATCTGGCTTTGAACCCTTGCTGGCAGAGCTCAGTGAGGTCAGCAAGCTGCAGAGCAGGCCTGGAGCAGAGGAATTGGGGATTTGCAGACAGGGTTGCATAAGCTCTGAAGCACAGCAGCCCCAGCCTGGTGAGAGTGTGTCCAGGGGGATGGTGTGAAGCTCAGGGGCAAAGCTCCCATCTTGCTCGTCATCCTGACCACGCTGTGGCTCTCCTGTGGGCTGGTGCACCCAAATCTCTTGAAAACCAGGAAAGTTTGGAGGCAACTCTAGCATGGGCCTCTTTTAGGGCTCCCTAGACGCTTTTCTTCCCCCACCTCCTGCTCCTCTGCACCCAGGGAGCGCCAGGCTGCTGCAAGTGAGATTCGACCTTCCCAAGGGCTGGCACTGGAGGTTCTGGAGGTGGTCACAAGCGCTCCATGCAGCTGGTTCCTGCAGGGGGAAACATCCTGCTCAGCGCTCCTTTGGCTCAGAGCTGTCGAGATCAAAGCCCTGCCTGCTCCTCCTCAGGGAGGGAGGCTCCAAAGGACAGGCTCTGCCCTCAGCTGTTTCTGGTCCTTGGGTGGTGCTGGATGTGCCATGTGCTGGGCTGCTCCTTGGGATAAAATGGCTGGAGAAGCAGAGCCCCTGCCAGAGCCCTGGTGGAGCTGCAATCTGGGTTTTCTTTGAGCACTGAAAAAGGACCTTTCTGAGGTGGGTCCCCTCTGGAGGGCAAGGCTGGTGCTGAGTGCCCAGCATGTCCAGTTTTTGTTCCTGTGCAGTTAACCCTCTATACCACCTGTTCATCTGGGGTCCCAGCGAGGTGTGGGCACTTGTCACCACCCTGAGCACATCCCCAGCAGGAGCAGCAGGACAGAGTGGATGGAGCTGCACCCCTCTTGTGGGTGCCAGGAGGCTGCAGGCTGCCACCAGGCAGGTCCAGCCCTGTGAGCTGCCTGCTGGCTCTCTCCCCTCCTTCTCTCCTCGCGTCTGAATAGCAGGATGCTGCCCTCCTTCTTGGGTAAACAAGCTGAAGTACCTGCTCCTCCTGAATCCAAGCCTGTGTTTGCATGACAGCAGCTCAGTTGATGGGTGAGCAGGAGGTGAAGCCATCGTCCACCACCTCCCTTGCAGGATGGAGATGGAACATCATGGGATGCCTTCCACGAGCCCCTCTGGCCCTGACCACGCAGTCTGGGGCTCCTGAGGGTAAGGTTCCTTGTCCCATCAGGGCTCTCCCTGCTGCTTCAACTCAGCCCAGCTGCCTGCTCTAAACTTTTGCCTTTGGGTCTTGGCCACATGTCACATTTCATCTGTGGACTGGAGGTGGAGGGGAAACACGGAGAGGATTTGGTTTATCCGTTCTGGGAGCAGAATAAAGCCTGTCACAGAGAGTGGATCCTCTTCCTGCCTGCCTGGATGGGTTCCCAGCAGGATCTTTGATCTCCTGCAGCACTGTGATGCCCAGGTGTGGGGTGGGATGGGGACAAGCAGCTGTGAAATGGCACTGGCCCTCTCTGGTCTGGCTGTGTCACTGTAAGGGCACAAAACAACACGAGTGCACACACACGGAAAGTTTAATTTCTGACTCCAACATTTATAGATTTCAAAAGTGACAGTGATTGGAGGGTGACAGTGCCACCTCTCCAATGACACTGGGCAAACCAACAGTCCATCAAATTTCTCCTCCTCCATAAAAGAATGGAAACAAACGATTGTTTACAGAAAGTGTGTGAGAAAGTTGGTTTACAAGAAATGTAAACATCAGAAGGCTTAGAAAACTTAAAAAGATCAGGTGAGAGCTGTCTCTGGAAGAGCTTGCCTGAGTGCTTGGCAAGGCAGGAGGGTCTGCCATGGCCTGGTGGAGCAGGCTGCTGCTGGGAGGAGCAGGAGAGGAAGCAGAGCAGGAGCCTGAGCTTGTGCCTGCAGTCCCCCAGCGCTCAGAGGAGCACTGCAAACCACACCCCAGGCAGAGGATGGAGACCCCTCCCGGTCCATGCCACAATTTGGGGCAAACCTCACTGAGGAGGCTGCAGGCAGCTTTAAAAAATGAGAAGGTTCTTTGTCACTTCTCTGAGAAGCTTTTGGAGCATATTCAGAGCAGGAGTCCTTTCCTCGCAGGTGCCTCTTTGCGTCTAAGTGCTGGGATGGGGATATGCACTTGGGGGACTGCCTCCCTTCGTACTCCAGGCCATGGTGGCATCTGCTTGCTGTGTGAGGTCAGGGACAGGGAAGGCACAAGATTTTCCTGTCATGATAGGCTTTCTTTTCTGGGCTTTTGAATGATTGCCCGATGAGCCAGGCAGGTGGGAGGATGGTTCGTGACTGTGCGCACAACAGAGAGGATGTGGGGAATTGAAGGAGAAAAAAAAGAAAATAAAAAAAGGCGGGGAGAATGGTCGCATGGGATCATTGGATGGGATGGGATGGGATGGGATGTGGGATGGGATGGGAATCGACGGGAATGCGGGGGTGGGATGGGATTGGGGTGGGAACAGGCAGGACTCACAGCGTGCCTGGGGCCAGAAAATCCAGACAGCTTCCACTCACCTGCTCTGCCCACCATTGCAAAAGGCGGTTTTTAAAGCCAAAGTCAGTATCTGTCACTCACATGGGAACGGAATGGGAGAGATGGGGCTGGCACCAGGGTCTCAGGTGCCGGCTGTGATACACATCTAGATGTGTATAAGAGACAGACCTACATCTGTGCTCATGGGATCATCAAAGAGCCAGAAACTCTGACAGAAATCTTGCTCCCTGTCCCTCTGACCTCACACAGCAAGCAGATGCCACCATGGCCTGGAGTACGAAGGGAGCAGAGTCCCCCAAGTGCATCATCCCCATCCCAGCACTTAGAAGCAAAGAGGCACCTGCAGGAAAGGACTCCTGCTCTGAATATGCTCCAAAAGCTTCTCAGAGAAGTGACAAAGAACCTTCTCATTTTTAAAGCTGCCCTGGCAGCCTCCTCAGTGAGGTTTGCCCCCAAATTGTGGGCATGGACCCGGGGGGGTCTCCATCCTCTGCCTGGGGTGTTTMCAGTGCTCCCTCTGAGCTCTGGGGGACTGCAGACACAGCTCAGGCTCCTGCTCTGCTTCCTCTCCTGCCRTCCCAGCCAGCAGCCTGCTCCACCAGGCCATGGCAGACCCTCCTGCCTTGCCAAGCACTCAGGCAGCTCTTCCCAGAGCACAGCTCTCACCCTGATCTTTTAAGTTTTTCTAAGCCTTCTGATGTTTACATTCTTGTAACKAACTTTCTCACACACTTTCTGTAAACAACTCGTTGTTTTCCATTCTTTTAWGGAGGAGGAGAAATTTGATGGYCTGTTGGTTTGCCCAGTGTCATTGGAGAGGTGGCACTGTCACCCTCCAATCCASTGTCACTTTTGGAAATCTATAAATGTTGGAGTCAGAAATTAAACTTTCCAGTGTGTGTGCKCTCGTGTTGTTTTGTGRCCTACAGTGACACAGCCAGACACAGAGAGGGCCAGTGCCATTTCACAGCTGCTTGTCCCCATCCCACCCCACACCTGGGCATCACAGCCCTGCAGGAGATCAAAGATCCTGCTGAGGAACCCATCCAGGCAGGCAGGAGAGGGATCCACTCTCTGTGACAGGCTTTATCTGGCTCCCAGAAGGATAAACCCAAATCCTCTCCTGTGTTTCCCCTCCACCCTCCAGTCCAGCAGATMAAATGTGACATGTGGCCAAGACCCAAAGGCAAAGTTTAGGACCAGGCAGGGCTGGGCTGAGTTGAGCAGCAGGGAGAGCCCATGTTGGGACAAGGAAACCTTCACCCTCAGGAGCCCCAGACTGCTGGGTCAGGGGCAAAGGGGCTCTTGGGAGGGCATCCCAGGATGTTCCATTCCATCCCTGCAAGGGAGGTGGTMGAGATGGCTTCACCTCCTGCTCACCCATCACCCTGAGCTGCTGTCATGGCAACACAGGCTTGCATTCAGGAAGGAGCAGGTACTTCAGCTTGTTTACCCAAGAAGGAGGCAGCATCCTGGTATTCAGAGCAGGAGAGAAGGAGGGGAGAGAGCCAGCAGGCAGCTCACAGGGCTGGACCTGCCTGGTGTGCAGCCTGCAGCCTCCTGGCACCCACAAGAGGGGTGCAGCCTCCATCCACTCTGGTCCTGCTGCTCCTGGCTGGGGATGTGCTCAGGGTGGTGACAGTGCCCACACCTCGCTGGGACCCCAGATGAACAGGGGGTGATAGAGGGTTTAACTGCACAGGACAAAACTGGGACATGCTGGGCACTCAGCACCAGCCTTGCCCTCCAGAGGGGGGACCACACCTCAGAAAGGTCCTTRAGTGCTCAAAGAAAACCCAGATTGCAGCTCCACCAGGGCTCTGGCAGGGGCTCCTGCTTCTCCAGCCATTTATTTCCCAAGAGCAGCCCCAGCACATGGCACATCCAGCACCASCCAAGGACCACGAGAACAGCTGAGGGCAGAGCCTTTCCTTTGGAGCCTCCCTCTCCCTGCAGGAGGAGCAGGCAGGGCTTTGATCTCGCAGCTCCTGAGCCCAAAGGAGCCTGAGCAGGATGTTTCCCCCTGCAGGAACCAGCTGCATGGGAGGCTGGTGACCACCTCCASKKCCTRCAGTGCCAGCCCCTTGGGAAGGGGTGGAATCTCACTTGCAGCAGCCCTGGCTCCCCTGGGTGCAGAGGAGGCAGGAGCTGGGGGAAGAAAAGCTGTCTAGGGAGCTCTAAAAGAGGCCCATGCTAGAGTTGCCTCCAAACTTTCCTGGTTTTCAAGAGATTTGGGTGCAACCAGCCCACAGGAGAGCCACAGCGTGGTCAGGATGACAGAGCAAGATGGGAGCTTGCCCCTGAGCTTCACACCATCCCCCTGGCACACASATCTCACCAGGCTGGGCCTGCTGTGCTTCAGGCTTCATGCCAGACCCTGTCTGCAATCCCCAATCCTCTGCTCCAGCCTGCTCTGCAGCTTGCTGACCTCACTGAGCTCTGCAGCAGGGGTAAAGCCAGATGGCCTCCAGTGCTGCAGCCCTGCTGCCCACAGCCTGAGCAGAGGCTGTTCTGGGCTTTGCTCACTATCACCAGGTGGCCTCTTCATGAACACTGTAGGAACATCGGGGGTGGGACAGTGGGGACYGACAGAGACAGAGATCTCTGCAGCCAGGGCTGGAACTTGGGGTTTATTGCAAAGGGCCTGGGTGCAGGGCCCTGCTGGGAGCTGCCAGCCACAGCTCAGAGCAGGCCCCAGAGAAGAGAGGGGCAGAGAGGATGAGAGGGTGAGAGAGTAAAAGGGGTAAGAGAGTAAAAGGGGTAAGAGAGTAAAAGGGGTAAGAGCTAAGAGGCAGGAGTAAGAGAAGAGCATGGCAAGAAAGTAAGTAAGTAAGAGCTAAGAGAGCGAAGTTCCCGTTACAATACAATAAARCATTTTCTGTGTTGAATATTCTGATTCTCACTAACCAATCCAGTACAAMATACAAATCCTKCAGCATTTKCATACAGCCTYTAAGAATCARTACATRACCATKCTGTGTTACATTTTAAACCCTAAAAACTCCTCTTTGGGRCCCTTCTGCCAAGCTGMKYGG
>NDFG01000062.1:70361-178572 GCA_002167245.1 Sporophila hypoxantha | reverse complement strand
CCMTGGGCCTGRCTGCAAGCAGAGGGTGTTGTTCCATCAYAAGGGGATTACCTTCAGCTGGCCATGCCATTGTTTTCCAGTTGTTCAGTYACTGAGGMATCTCAWAGCTTGCTTTCATTTCKATCTCACTTATAGTTTKCATATTCTCAAAATCTTTTGCCAGACAATCATATTTATAAGGCTTTCCTGTTTCATCCTCCCCAACAAACACCTTAAGAAGAACAGCAAGCAGGCAGCTGGGAGGCAGCAGTTATCACTGTGGTGTCCTGCAGGCTCCCTCCATTTCCCCAGCTGGGAAATGGGGACCTGCCCTCCCAGAGGTCAGTGAGAGCTTTGTCTGGSTGTCATCCAGTGACCTCCATTTCGTTCCTGGAAGTGATGCTCACAGGGGAGGGAAACCCAGCGTGGCACAACACAGTTATGGYTGATTCACCTGAGCATCCCAGGCCTTTTCCTGCAGCTCTGGTGCAGGCAGGCCAGTCTGAAGATGCATCCTTTGATAGCAGAAAACATCTGCTGCAGATGTCAGGGGGCTTCCCTGGTCTGATGGGTGGCTGCCTGGTGAAGGTACATGTTTCCACCTGGCATGACCTCTCCCAAAGCCAATATATTTGCTGCACATTCGATGTCTCCCATCCACAGCACACAGCTGACAAACCCCCCTGTACAACAGAAGCTATCTTTGGAGAGAGCCAAAAGGAGGAAATGATTAATAATATATAGACCAAGCAGCTCAGTGCTTTGTGTCTCTGCAGGGCACTGAGCAGACCCTTACAGAGGGGTTTTCCTCCTGGATGCCTTTGCCAGCTCTCTGCTCCCCATCTCCAGCAGAGCCTTAGGGAAACCACCTGTAAAACGGGCAGCAGCCAAAGCTGGATCTGCTGAGCCCCGTCTGCTCTGCCGGGAATTGAGGCAGCCTGCAAGTGCAGCTGTGCCACTGTGTGCTTCCCTCCAGCATCTGCCTGTCCTGCTCACTGAAAAAACCACGGAGCTGCTGCTAATTTCATTAGCAGGCCCGTCAAGCGGTTCATCAATCCATGATTTCCTGGCTTGCCGCCCTGAGGAAACAAGCGGGATCTGCTCTGAATTCACAAAGCCATCCCCTGGGGTCATTTGTCTGAAGGCTTAAAATTTCCCGAGTGCATTATTATCTCGGATTAAAACTGGGGGAGGGAGGGGCCTTGKTTGGTTTTTCTGTCCATCCCCGGGGGTAAAGCAGAGCCCCCTCAACCTCCAGCAGCTCCCGACCCGCGGCAGGAGCGGCTCTGCTCCGTCCGTGCCCTGCTCCTACCCGGGCAGGGGTCACGATGGGGCAGAGCCCACGGGCAGGGGCACGGACGGGGCAGAGCCCACGGGGCAGGGGCACGGACAGAGCCCACGGGCAGGGGCACAGACAGACAGAGCCCACGGGCAGGGGCACGGACAGACAGAGCCCACGGGCAGGGGCACAGACAGAGCCACGGGCAGGGGGAAACAGAGCCGGGCGAAGCGTGACGACCCACGGGCAGGGCAGGGGCAGCAGGGCAGGGGCACAACGAAACCACGGCAGGGCTAACGATGGGGCAGGCCACGGGGCAGGGGCACGACAACAGAAGCCCACGGCGGAGGGACACGACAGAGCCCACGGGCGGGCAGGACGACGCAGCGCTACGACGACCGCCCACGGCGGGAACATGAGCAGAGCCACGGACGTTGTCGACGACAGAACCCCGCAGGCGATAGCTTCTGACGTGGGGCAGACCGGCAGGCACAAACTGAAGACGCACGGCAAGAGCCCGCGGAGAGGCAACGGACAAGACAGAGCGCACGGGAGGGCACGGACACAGAGCCAAGGGCAGGGCGACAGACAGAAGCCACGGGCAGGGCTCGACAACAGGACAAGAGCCACCGGAGCAGGGACAAGACAGAGCCACGGGGCAGGGGCACGACAGCAGACCACGGGCAGGGGCACGGAACAGAGCCCACGGGCAGGGGCACAGGACAGAGCCACGGCAGGGACGCAGCAGACAGAGCCAACGGGCAGGGGCACGGAAGAGCCCACGGGCAGGGGCACAGGACAGAGCAAGAGAGCCCACGGCAGGGGCACGGGCAGAGCCCACGGGGCAGGGGCACGGACCAGACAGAGACACACGGGCAGGGGCACAGACAGACAGAGCCCACAGACAGGGCACGGGCAGGCACGGACGAGCCCACGGGCAGGGCAGAGACAGAGCCACGGGCAGGCACGGACAGAGCCCATGGGCAGGGGCAATGGACAGGGCAGAGCCACGGGCAGGGGCACGACAACAGAGCCCCACGGGCGCTGGGCGGCGGAAGGAGGACATCGAGGAAGCCGTGGTGGCGTTGCCAAGGCCGCAGCGAGGGTCCCGCAGGCAGGGTCCCAGCCGCTCGCAAGGAGTCGTCCCGCACAAGAGGGTCCCTTCTCCCGCATGGAGCGCCCGCCCGCAAACACGGTCCCGCCTGGATGGTCCCGCTGCCGCAAGGAGATCCGCACAGAGTCCCCCTCCCGCCCGGTGGATGTCGCGCTGAGGGTCCCTCTGTCCACGGGGAGAATGTCGCCACTGAGGGTCCCCGTGTGTTCGCACTGAGGGTCCCATTCCGCTGAGGATGTCGCACGTGAGGGACCCTGCCCGGCACGGGATAGTCGCACTGAGGGTCCTCTATCCCGACGGGATTCGACGGAGGGTCTCTCTGTCGCACTGAGGGTCCCTCCTGCAGGGATGTCGCACTGAGGGTTTCCCCCTATCCTGCACGGGGTTTGTTCACTCAGTATCCTCCTGTGTCTCACACAGCGTCCCGTTACTCAGTGTCCTGTGTCTCACTCAGTGTCCCCTTTGATGTCTCACTCGTGTCCCCTCCTTGTGTCTACTCAGTGTCCTGGCTCATTTCAGTGTCCCCTATTGCTTCACTCACTGTCCCCATACCGCACGATCGGGGTCCCGGAGGGTCCCGCGCGGACACGGCGGTTCCGCGGCCCACAGCGCCCTCTGCCGCCCGCCCGCAGCACCGCAGCGCCGGCTGGGGAACGGGAAACGGAGAACGGGAAACGGGGAAGGGGAACGGGGAACGGGAAACGGAGAATGGGGAAGGGGAACGGGGAACGGAGAACGGAGAATGGGGAACGGGAAACGGAGAACGGGAAACGGAGAATGGGGAACGGGAACGGGGAAGGGGAACGGGGAACGAGGAACGGGCGGTGCGGGATGGAACGGGCGGTGCGGGATGGAACGGGCAGTGAGGGAAGGAGAACGGGCTGTGCGGGAGAGAAGGGGTGGTGCAGGGGAGAGAACGGGCGGTGCGGGAGAGAGAAGGGGCTGTGTGGGGTAAAGGGCGGGCTCTGCAAAGTGCCAGGTGCAAATCCATGATCGATCCTCCCAGGAAAGGGGGAATTTGGGAGCCGTGGCTCGTGGCATTATAAGGAGTAGGAACTGCAACTATGCTGACTTCAGCCAAGAGCTACTTTATCATAAAAGGAAAAAAAAAAAAAAAAAAAAAAAAAAACAAACCAAAACACCAACAACAAACCCAGAAATGCCACAGTTTAATTTAGAGATTATGAAAAACTTTTATTCTTACCCCAACTTCTAATTTTGGTAATGTAACCATTCCTACCATCACAATCCCAAAACACTAGGCCATTATTCTTAAAAGATTCCTATGACATGCAGAGAGGCAGTTTTAGATTGGAGGGAAAGAAAGAACAAAGGAAGCACCCCCAGTTTTCCACTACGAACCCTTCTGGGTTGATATTTCCCTGTGTGTCCTCCCATCATTTTAACCAAATTCTTGGCTCAGTTTGACCCAGAACATGAATTCCCTTCTGCACCAAAMATTTCCCTGCTTGGAAACCAGTGCAAACCCACCCCATGGGTGCACAGGTCCATATCCAAGAAATGAGGTGTCATCCCCCAGTGCCAGCACTGCCCCATGCCCTGAGGCAGAGGTGACACTGCTGCTGGTGCTGCTGCTTGCAGGGGTTTGGGGCTGTCCCTGCACTGTCCCCCTCTCCCATCAAGCTGCTCACACCATGGAGCCCCCATGGCTGCAGCACAGCCTGGCAGAGCCTTGCTGGCTCTCACAGTGGTGCCACATTTCCACCCTCACACGTGTCTCTCCTCCAGAAGGCAGGGGTCCCTGCAGCCTGCAAAGCCCCAAAACTCCCACTGAGTACAAGAAAACCCCCTGCCTAAGAAAATAAATGTGTTCTGTGCTCTCTCTGAGCTACCCACAGCCAAGCAAATATGGGCACACTTGGCTCCCACCATGGCTTTATTCCTTAAAAACATGTTCTTTCAGTCAGACCTGTCCTGGCACATGTGGCTGTCATTAGACAGAGGAGAGAGATGCTCTCAGTGTGACTCCTGCTCTCTGTGTGACTCTAGCCCTGCCAGCACTGCACCTCTGCACTGCACTTGTCATGCAAGGCACCCACAGCCCCAGTGGGAGCCACACTGCTTCCACAGCAGCAGGCCTTGGGAAGGCTGTCCCCAGGAAGGTGCASTGTTCAGGGCACCAAACCACCTGCCCCAGGTGCCCCCTGGCAGCACCAAACAACACAAGAGAGAGGCAGCAGCCGCAGGCCCTGCCAGCTCAGTGCCCAGGGCAGTGACAGTGGCCCAGACGAGCCTCTCTCTCTGCACATGACAGAGGCACGGTTTGGCCTGTCTTAGCTGAGTTTGGGCACCTTGTGGATAAAGTTTCTGGGCAGTGTTTGCAGACAKTCACTGAGGACTGGTGACATGAAGTGAGTTATAAAGGCTGAACCCAAAAGGCAATTTAAAAAGTGACAAGTCAGAGGAGGAGCTGGGAGAATCCCCTGATTTGGAGCCACCTCAGGGGCTGCCATCAAGGCAGMGCCAGCAGCCATGCTAAGGACCTGAGAAAAGGCCCTGGCAAGGCAGCCACGGGGTCTGCCTTGTGAAACAGCAAACACTGCCTCAGCACCAGGTCAGACATCATCCAGCTGACTCTGTTCCCCCTCACTGCATCCCACCCCCAGGTGAAGCTTTCTCCTCATCCTCAAACAGACTGTCTGAGCTGTCAGAGAAGAAATCCTCCAGTTCCTCRTGCCTCATCCTGGACTCCAGAGCAGTGATGCGCTGCTTGAGCTGCATCTGGGCATCGTTGTACTCGGTCAGGAGCCGGCCAAAGCGGGTGTGCAGCGTGTCCAGGTTTGAGGCCACCCTGTCCAGCCTCTCCTCCATGCTCTTCCCTTCTGTGCTTTCCTCTGCAGCTGACTCATCCAGCAGCCCTTCCTTCATTAGGATCTCCCTGCCACGCTCCTCCAAGATCCTTTTGGCATCAGGGTACTCTGTGACTGCTTCCATGAGATCTTCCTTGGACAGGCAGAAGAGATCAGAGTAGCCCAAGCTGATGATGTTGGCCGTGCGCCTGTTGCCCATCTTGCTGCCTTTGATGTTGAGGATGCTGATCTCACCAAAGCAGCCCCCTGCAGTGAGCAGAGCATACTGTGTCGTGCCATCGTCCCCCACCACGGCCAGCTTGCCCTCCTTGATGATGTACATCTCCTTCCCGATGTCCCCTTTCCGGCACACGAAATCCCCCGGGCTGAACACCTGAGGGCGAAGCTTCAGCACCAGCTCCACCAGCAGCCCCGCCTCACAATTCTGGAAGATCCTCACCTTCTTCAGCGTCTCCAGGTGAACATTGATGGCAATCTCTGCCCTTAACTTATCAGGGAGGTTCTTGAGGACCTCCCGTTCGTCCACCGCCTTCTTGTTGGTCCACAGYTAGTCGAACCACTTGATGACTTTGGTTTCCAGCTCTTTGCTCACCTTGCGGAACTGCATGTAGTGTTTGACGGCATCGATCCTGGCCTGGAACTCCGCCCTGGTGGCGTTCATGTTGGAGATCATGGAGCCCACGTTGCCCACGATGGTGGCGAAGATGAGGACGCCAACGAGGAAGTCAAAGATCACAAAGAGATACTCTTCATCCCGCACGGGAGGAGGCGTCTCCCCAATGGTGGTCAGCGTCAGCGTGGACCAGTAGAGACAGTAGACGTACTCCCGGGTCAGAGAGCCGTACTCGGGCTCTGTGACGTTGGGGTACACCCAGCTGTCCTCCCCGAAGCCAATGGCCTTGGAGATGGCATAATAAATGCAGGCGTTCCAGTGGATGATGACCAGGATGTAGAGKACCAGGTTGCTGATGCGGAAGATGTTGGGGTGGCTGGTTCTGGTCTCGGTCCTGTCGAAGAACTCGAACATGCGGGAGAAGCGCAGCAGCCTGTTGAAACGCAGCTCRGGGCAGTGCAACCCCACCCAAARGTAGGCCAGGTCTGTGGGCAGGCTGGAGAGAACATCCAGCTTGAACTGCAGCGTGGGGATGTAGTTATCCCGTAACTTCTTCAGGTCCTTGACCAGGAG
Organism: Sporophila hypoxantha; assembly: GCA_002167245.1. Classification (NCBI taxonomy): domain Eukaryota; kingdom Metazoa; phylum Chordata; class Aves; order Passeriformes; family Thraupidae; genus Sporophila; species Sporophila hypoxantha. The sequence goes on along the minus strand of NDFG01000062.1, from coordinate 172,183 downwards.
GCCCTGTTCCAAGAACCCTAAAGAGAAGCACATCACAGGATTATATCGGTTGAAGTTTGATTTTTCTGCAGGTTTTGTGAGCACCTGGGCAATAGTCTATGGTATGCCATGGATTTGTGTGCATAAATACTCAGGGTCACCCAAATATTACCAGTTCCTGCTCTACTCAGTTTATCACTCAAGGCCTTCATCTGGCAAAAGCCACCCAAAGATATAACTCAGGGATTTAGACTCTTGCCACGAAGAAAAAGGAACACAAAGGTTTCCATCCTCCAGATCATGAATTATTGCAGTTCTGACAGAAAATGTAGAGCCAAGTGCTGCCTTCCGAGAACATTAAATTCTACCATTTTTCCATGCAGATAATTCATTAGCTGAACTGATGCAAAATCAGAGATACAGACCTTCAACCATGCCCGAATACTAATAGTAATGCAGGTAATTTTGTACAATTATTCAAAGGTGAAGTTGAAAGCTGGGATGATTAATCTTTCATATTGAAACTTGCTCCATTTCTCAGATCCTCTAATTAGATTCTTTCTCTGGAGACTGTTTCATACTAGTGAACACCGAGGTAGGCAAAACCGTCCTTCTAATGGAACTGTGGATTGGGCCTGTCCCTTGCAGCTCATCTCCACTTGTAAGGGATTAAAGGAAAGCTCCTGCTCACCTGTGTGCAGGCGGATCACRGTGTCCCCAAGGTAGAGAGCATCTGAGATGTAATCCAACACCAGCCACAGCACAAAATAGGTCTTTTGCAGGTCAGTGAAGCAAGCCCTGGTGGAGGAAGGTCATCAAACAGGGTGTGAGACCACAAATGCCCATATCTTCTCTAACTATTACAGCTGAATGTTGGCTGATCCTGAGGCACCCAGCTCTGCAACAGAGCTTGGCCACTGGGAGCTCCTCTTCCAGGAATTRAAACTCTCTCCTCTGAAAAATCTGCCCTCCCTTGATGGAGGTGAGGCAACACCTTGAAACCACCTCCCAAATGACCCTGAAACCAAYGTCCTTTCCAGCTGGGCCAGAACTGACAGTGATGGGAAGGGTCTCTTTCCTTTCAGTGKCCAGCAGTGTCAGTTTGGTCCTGGRTGAGCCACAGCCAGCAGGTGATCAGGAGGGTCAGAGGTGGCAGGAACAACCTCCCAGCTCACCTGGCCACGAGCAGGCACCAGTTGTAGAGGACAGGAACTGCAATCACAGCCAGCCAGTGGTAATAGCAGTCCCCCGCAGGGTCCACCACAAAGAACAGCCATTTCCTCCTGGAAATGTGGAAAACAGGGTTGGAACAAAGCATGTGAGCCACGTCCTTCATSCCRTGCACCACACTGCCTCCAGCAGAGCTGCAGCTTGGGTGCCAGCCTGTGAGACAGTCCCAGCAGTGCAGAATCTCAGCACTGTTCAGGTTCCTTTATCCCTAAAACRGAGCTGAGAGTGCAGCAGAAGAGGAACCCGTGGGATGGTGAGGCAAAGCAGGTGGCCCACATGCCACAGCACCCCCGCGGCAGAGCCAGGAACAGATGTGGGGAAGGGGGGGGATCAGAAAAGTTCCTGTGATGTACATGACATTGCTTCTCCCAGGTGAYGCAGGGACCCGTGCCAGGCACATCTGAAGAGAAGAGTAATTGGAGCAGGGAGCAAAGCGTGCTGCAGATCAGCGGCAGCACCAGGAGGGGCTGCCCAAGCCCCAGAGCAGCGGCCCCGGGGGCAGCTGGCACGGCAGGGCCGCCTCCTGTGCCTCCTGCAGGCCGCACAGCCCGGCCTCCAGCCTTTGAACTGCTCCCAAGTGTTTGATCCTGCTCGCCCTGGGACTCTGAGATAAGGAGTGCGTGCTCCACTTGCCAGATTCACTGGAGAGGCTGGGGAAGAGAAGCTCTGTGGCTGGGTTGATAGGCTTGTAGCAGCCTGGTGGGGCAAAACATCCTCCTTCCCTCCTTCCCAGCTTTTGAACACGCAAAACTCCCTCCAGTGACAGGAAAAAAACCCCAACCCACTTGCCAACAGATTCCCCATGCCCACCCCATTACTGGAGCAGTTTCAAAGGCAGAAGCCCTGCTTGGAAGGCTCCTTTCCCTGGGGTACAGGCAGTGCCCAGATGTGGGGACTGGCACGCAGCTCAAAGCCAGCCCCAGTCCCTCATGTTCACCCTCTGTGCACCCACAGACAGGTGATGATCCAGCCTCCCCACTAAAAGGGCTTATTGTTAACCAGAAAGTGCAGCTTGAACATTTGTTTTTTGAGAAAGGGACTCTGCTCCCTGGGACATAGAGCAGTGCCACAGGGAAAGGACAGCCAGCACCCACAACCACCAACAACTTCAGCAATGCTGTTCATGGGGTTGGTAATTTCAGCTTTAAATCACCAGTGCTGCCATGACAGGAGGCCAGAATCACTGATTCTGGGCAGCAGGGCCAGGGCTGGAAAAACAGAATTAACCCAGGAGGAGGGAGTAATCATCTGCCTCTCCCCAAAGGCTTTGGAGCCTGCCACAGCCACAAGCAGCTCATGTGTGGGATTACCAGGCTTGGGGCTCTGCTTARCTGTGGAAATGAGCACTGAGAAAGCCCCAGCAGTTCCCAGTGGATCCCCAGAGCCCACAGGCACTGAGCAGCCCTTTCCCAGCACACCTCAGCTCCTTCCAGTCATGAACAAGCCCCCCTCAGCCTCACAGGGCAGAACAGGCTTTTCTTCCATTACTAGTAAAGACCCAGATACAAGGCTCAGATTATTTTTCTCCTACAGAAAACAATTATTTCTTGGTGTTTTAATTACCATGTGTAATGGTAGGGTCCAGAGCAGTCTGTGAGCTTTGCCCTCTAATTAGCCAGCAGAAGAAAAGCCAGGTTATTGCTTCTCACCAGGAGTGTGAGCTGAGGAGATGAAAGGGCTGGATTTCAAAGAGCCTTTTCACAAAGCTGCCCCTTGTTGGGACACAGGCAGCAAACACAGTCCCTTCATGCTGCAGATGATGAATGAGACTGGCAAATCCCAGGTTGGTGGCTCCTGGGTGGGATGCAGMGGCTGCTGGGTGCAGTCCTGCATCCCTTGGCTTGGGTCCCTCACATGCACAAGCTGCTTCTGCATGTTAGTTATTACAGACCCAGGGCTGGCTCCAAAAACAACCCTATGGAACTGGGGAGGTCTGATGTTATTTCCCACCAGGGCATGGACCAGGAGGGATGGTCCCCCATGGCTGAGGGACAGGCCAATCTGAAACTTCCACAGGGACACTCCACCAGCTCCTGTGTGCCAGCAAAACAGCCCAGCAGAGCCAGGCTGGTGCCAACACAGGGGCTGGAGAGGGCAGGAGGGACCCTTCCCACCACTCCACCCCAGTTCCTTCTTTCCCACCCCCTTCTTTCCCCCCTGAGCTCCACGCACAGCTGATCCCCAGCCAGGGATGGCAGGGACCACAGCAAAGGGACCCTACTTTTTGTTTAACTGCTCAGTCTCCTCATCCTCAAGCCCATCAGCAGCTCCTGCAGGCACTGTCAGGAGCTCAGGGCCTTGGAAACGCTCCAGGAAGGGGTCTGGCCTCTGCTGCTCCTCGTGCAGGCTCTTGTTGGCCCAGTCCCTGAGCACCAGCACCAGCCGGACTATCCTGCACAGGGAGACAGGCACACCAGGGGTTAACACAGCAAGGACAAAGAAAAGCTTCCACAGAGACAGCAGGGGAGCTGCAGCTGGGGAGAAGACTCTCACAGCTCCCTCTCAAGTGTGGTGTTGTTCACAGGGGTGCCAGGACCAGGGAAGAGATGAGAATCTTGACTCCATGTTTCAGAAGGCTGATTTATTATTTTATGGTATATATTATATTAAAAGAGAATTATATATTAAAACTATACTAAAAGAATAGAAGAAAGGATTTCATCAGAAGGCTAGCAAGGAAAAGAAAAGAATGATAATAAAATCTTGTGACTGACCAGAGAGTCCGAGCCAGCTGACTGTGATTGGCCATTAATTACAAACAACAACATGAGACCAATCACAGATGCACCTGTTGCATTCCACAGCAGCAGATAATCATTGTTTACATTTTGTTCCTGAGGCCTCTCAGCTTCTCAGGAGAAAAAATCCTAAAGAAAGGATTTTTCATAAAATGTGTCTGTGACACAAGCACTAGAATTTGTGGTTTACCCCTTTTAGTGAGCATGTGGGACCAAAAATATGCAAGCAATAGAAACCACCCTGCTAGAGTTCCACAACTTCTACCCCAGCCCTGCAGTCACTCTCACAGGAATATGGGGAACCTGGGGGGCACTGAGGCAGGGGGAGGCTGCCTGCAGGGAAAGGAGCCTCTGAGCACAGTGGGGGTGAAGCCACCCCACACCAAAACCCTCTCCAGGGGCACCAAGAGCAGCATTCACAGGTGCTCATCCCACGAATTCCATACAGCAGAAGGGGATCCTCACCCCACAGAACAAAGGGCCGTGCAAAAGGCTCACCCAGCGCACAAAGGGCTCACCCCACACCAGGGGCACACACCAGTACCTGGCCAAGGCTCCCTGGCCTCGGAAAGCATGGTCAGCCCTCTGCTCCCCCCCACGCAGGCTGSCTCCTCTCTGCAGCTCTGAGCTGGTGCCATCCTGGGTTGAGCAGGTCCTGCCATYGGGAAAAAGGGGATTATTGTACTAGTGAACCCCWGAAWAATMAGTATTGACTCCATGATTGTAGAAGGCTGGTTAGATGTTTRATTAAGTTATACTATATTAACACTATACTATATCATACTAGAAAGAAAAACCCGTGACCCTTACAGACAGTCACYACACAGTTTRGACCTAATTGGRTAATTAATTAAAGCACTATCACTAACTAAGAAATCCCTTTTTAAATAATCTCCATAACACATTCCACATGTGTCAAACAACAGATGTAGCAAGTGAAGATAAGAATTGTTTTTCTTCTGAGTTTTCCCACAACCCCTCCCAGGAAATCCTGGTAAAGTCTGTGTCTCTCTCTGTTKTGTGACACCACAGGGGATCACACCCACTCTGTGCCAGCACACACACAGGCACACTGGAGGAAGCTGGCACCAGATTGGGCACCAGAGCCCTGCCCTGTGCTGGTGTTTACAGGGGTCCCAGGATGAGGGAAGAGATGAGAATCTTGACTCTGTGTTTCAGAAGGCTGATTTATAATTTTATTTTATATATTATATTATATTATATTATATTATATTATATTATATTATATTATATTATATTATATTATATTATATTATATTATATTATATTATATTATACAAAAACTATACTAAAAGAATAGAAGAAAGGATTTCATCAGAATGCTTGAAAGGAATAGAAAAAGAATGGAATGATAATAAAATCTTGTGACTGACCAGAGAGTCTGAGCCAGCTGACTGTGATTGGCCATTAATTAGAAACAACCACATGAGACCAATCACAGATGCACCTGTTGCATTCCACAGCAGCAGATAACCATTGTTTACATTTCATTTCTGAGGCCTCTCAGCTTCCCAGGAGAAAAAATCCTAGCGAAAGGATTTTTGATAAAAGATGTCTGTGACAGTGCCCATGCCAGGCCTTTCCCTCCCCTCCCAAAGCAGGGAGCAGCTGACCTGCTGGCGCTGAGCCCTGTCCCCTCCGTGCCACCCCCGGGCTGGTGGTTGGCTGGGGAGCTGTGCACACCGTTGCTCCTGGCTGGCATCCTCAGGGAGAGGGGACCAGGGGCACACACCCTGCCCAGGGACCTGCAACAAGCACAGAACAGCCACAGGGAACACAGGCAGGACACATCACAGGTTTGAACGCAGGAATCCAGCACAGCGTGGGAAGAGAGGYTSCCACACCATGCCAGGYTCCCACACCATGTTCCCCAGGAGTCCTCCAAGAGATCCCACGGCTGCCTGGAGCCATGAGAGATGCTCTCCTCATCATTCAGGCTCCTCATTCATTGTCAGAGGAACACCTCTGTTTCCTTCTCTTCCCTGGTTCTGCCCACCTCTCCTTTGCCTTTCCTGCTCTCCTCACCTTCTGCTGCCCTGCCTTGCCTGCCCTTCCCTCTTCCCATTCCTTACCTTGTGCACTCCTCCTTTTCCCTCCCCTGCCTTGCCTTTCCCACTACAACTCCTCCTTTTACCCTGCTTGCTTTCCCCTCCCTTGCCTTGCCTTTACMTGCCTTGTCCTTCCTACCCCTCCCTCCCTTGCCTTGCCTGCCTCCTCCTCCTTTGCCTTGCTTTGGGTTGCCTTGCCTGGCTTCTCTATGCTTTGCTTTGTCTTGTCTTTCCTTTCTCCTTGTCTTGCCTTTCCCCTCCTTGTCTCCTTTCCTTTCCTTGTCTCCTTTCCTTGTCTTGTCTTTCCTCTCCTTTCTCCTCGTCTACTTTCCTTGTCTCCTTTCCTTTCCTTCCCTTTCCTTTCCCTTCCCCTCCCTTTCCTTTCCCTAGGGCACAGGTGCCACCAGTGCCACCACTATCATCCCCTTACAAGCCCGGTGTCCCCCGGAGCCTGGAGCTCTGCCTCAGGCGGGCTGGCAGGGCTGGCAGGGTCACATCCCTGCCCCAGGAGCTCCCTTGGGCTTTTCAGACACCAAGGCAGGGCAGGAGCATCAGAGGTACCAGCACAGTGACAGCGGGGACAGTGCCCACCCCGTGTGATGTTCTGCTCCGGGATGTTTCATTTCCCTATGCAGGTGTTCCCTTCTCCCCCCAGCCATCACCTCCTGGGGGTTGGAGGGGCCCCAGACAGTGCCCAGCTGGAGATGCCAGCCCTGCTGAGCTGCTCTGTGTCCTGGAGATGCCAGCCCTGCTGAGCTGCTCTGTGTCCTGGAGATGCCAGCCCTGCTGAGCTGCCCTGTGTCCTGGAGATCCCAGCCATGCTGGAGACTCCAGCCCTGCTGAGCTGCTCTGTGTCCTGGAGATGCCAGCCATGCTGAGCTGCTCTGTGTCCTGGAGATGCCAGCCATGCTGAGCTGCTCTGTGTCCTGGAGATGCCAGCCATGCTGGAGATGCCAGCCCTGCTGAGCTGCTCTGTGTCCTGGAGATCCCAGCCATGCTGGAGATGCCAGCCCTGCTGAGCTGCTCTGTGTCCTGGAGATCCCAGCCCTGCTGAGCTGCTCTGTGTCCTGGGTCTCAGTGCAGCCAGGGACAGGCACAGCCAGCAGCCCCAGCTGGGCTCAGGTGCTGCCACACCAGGGGATGCACTCAGATTGCTGCCAGGGTTCTGCTCCCACTCCCCTCCCAGCCCCTGCCCTGGGGAAGAGCAAGACGGTGATTCTATCCCTGCTTCAGAGGTGTGGCACAGCTACTGCTAGGATGGAGAACTGGGAAAAGCAGACATATTTTAACACCCTCACATCCACTTACCTCTTTGCCTGCTGGCAGAGCAGGGGACCAAAAGTGCTGCTCTGGAGTCCCAGCAAAGAGAGCTGCAGAGTTTGAAGGTGATCATGAAATGCACCTTTCACCAATTTCTGTCCTCTTATTTTGCTCAYGAAGTCATTCTAACGCCCAGTTAGCAAAAAATCTGCATCCTCCAGGCAGTCAAGAAGAGGTCAGCTTTTCTCCTCTCCCTCAGGATGTAACCATTAGCAGTTTGTGAGGCTGGATCCATCCCCGACAGGCACACGGAGTCCTGCACCTTGTGCYGGGCTGATCTGAAAGCACCAGCGCCTGGAGTCTCTTTTATCTTTGCTATCAAAGGTTTACCTTTTCCTTTCCCCTTCAAAGCTTTAAATTCCACTTGTTCTGATCTCCCTGAGCACCCACGCAGCAGGCAGTCCAAAGGAACAAAGAGAATTTCCCAGCCTTGGCTGGGGCTGGGGCTCCTGGGCGAGCACCCAGCAGCACAGGATGTCACCCTGCTCTTGTCCCCACATCASACACTCCAGGTGACAGCTCACCAGGAGCACTGGCAGCAATGTGCCTCTATTCCAATTCTCTGTTTGCTCCCTGCCTGCAGCTGCCTCCAAAAGGAACATGGGAGCTCCAGAGCTGCTCCCTCGAGCACCATCGTGCACAAAACACTTTATTTGCTGTGCAGTTGTCGTGGCAGTGGCCCTTGGGGACACCCAGCCCTGCCACGTGTGCTGCCTTGGGACAAAGCAGCCAGGAGGAGGAGGAAAGGAAGAGAAAAAAGGAAATAAAAGCARCACACTCCAACAGGGACAGCATTAACCAGAAGCTTTTCTACTCAAGATTCTCCCCCTCAGCCAGGGCAGCTGACACCCACGAGCAGGTGACAGTCCTGCTGCCAAGGGAATAAACCTTACCTGTTCCCACTGTCTGGGACATCAGCACCAGACTCCACAGAAAATAAACACATCCAGAACACAAAGAGTTTATTAAAATATGCATTTTGTGGTCAGTGTTTCCAGATTTACACCAGCATTTARGCCTTACATAGAAGTCTCACTTTCCACAACCTGCCCATGAGAACACATCCAGTTTGACCACCTCTCCTCCAAACACCTTCAAGGCACACTTTGAAGGTGGTGTGCCMTCCCAAAGTCATCCCTTTTCACCCTAAAATAAACCCCAAACACAAGCTTCCTCCACAACACACTAACACCTCTCAAAGGAGAGAAACCAGACAATTCACCTCATGTCCTGGCCCCACTCACACCCCCTTACCCAGAACAGCTGGGCAAGGTCCTCTGGTGACCCTGCCACAGGAGCCACCCACCCTGCACACCCCCCTGGCACAGCACCCAGCACACCCCCCTGGCTCTGGTGTGCAGGGAATGCCAGCCCTGTCCTCAGCTCAGCAATCAGCCCCAGGTTCAGCTGCAATTTCTTGGGGACAGTTATTTATCAGTCCCTGTCCAGCTGCCAGATTTACAGACGCTTGGTGCGGTGTCAAGCAGAAAACACCCGAGCTCTGATGTCTGTAAAAAAGCTATTGGGACATCTGGATGACATGTAGATCCAGCTATAATTAGGTACAGGTGACACAGAGAGGTCCTGTTAAGCCTTGCCAAAACCAGCCCCCAGGGCCTGCGTGCACAGCRCCAGCAGATGTGCTGGATGAACCACCAGAAACATCTCAAAGTCACCTCAGAATCAAGTGTTAATAAACTCTAGAGAAGGGAACAAACAGGAAAGCTGTTAAACTGAGCTTGTTCACAGCTAAAGAGCATCTGGGTCYGGAATTTCCCTCACCCATGTTCCTGCACCATGGCTGAAGTTGCAGCTTGGCAGCAAGACCTGGGAGAGACACTCTTCCACTCCCCTCTGCCAGGGGGAGCCTAACAAATATCTATTTTCCCTGACCTGTTTGGTGCTATTMCTGTTGCTCTGAGGTTTTATATGCCAGAGAGTCACCATGGGCAGGTTTCCCATGTAAATCCCTCTGGGGAAGAGCCAAGCCCCTGGGTAAGCCCAGATGCCAGCAAGGCTCTCACATGTGAACCTCTGCAAACCTGCTGTGGCTGCAGGGATGGGAGCTCCTGGCCCCTCCAGCCCCACTCCTGCAAGAGGGGCTGAGGCACAGGAGCACCACCTCCACCAAACAGCACTTGCACAAGGGAAAYAAGAGAACCCAGCAGAAGTTTAGGAACACTCAGTCACTCTATAGAAGGTGAGGAACAGACCACAGCAGCTGGCTGAGAACTTTTATGGGGTCAGAGTTGAGATCTCCAAGGTGGGATGTGGCCAGGCTGTGACAGTAACAGGACCCCACACCCACAAACACCCAGTTCCTCAGGTTTGCATCTCCTCTGGCAGCCTGAGGGCAACTGCKCAGGACAGACACCTCCTGTGCCAGCCACCAGCTCTTCAGAGAACTCAGCTCTTCACAGCCGCTTCTCACACCTTCTCTGTCACCAAGGCCTGAAGGACACACACACTCTTGAGGGCCCACAGTGCAGAAAGCAGTTCTAGTCAAGAAAAAAAGAGTTTCCCTGCTGGCAAGTACACGAGAAATGCTCCTCTGCCTGCCCTCACCCGCCCTGCCAGGTGAGCAGGGGAGGCTGGGCACGGGCTGTCATCTTCTGAGCCAGAGCCAGGTGTTGATGAGGCAAGCAGAGATCATCACAGAGTACACCAGGGCCTCCTTCTGTCTCCAGGCGTGGCACTGCTCCTCCAGCACCCGCAGCCTCCCTGAGATCCTGGCCAGCTGCAAGGGAAGCACAGGGGCACTGTCAGCACCCAGAGGGCACTGTCACCTCCCATGGCACAGCAAGGGAGGCACAGGTGGAGCTCTGCTCCTTCAGTGTAGGAGTGGCAGGGGTGGGGTGGTCAGGACAGTCAAGGACATCTCAGATCTCTGAAGCCAGGTGATGGAATTTGGGGTTTATTGCAAAGGGCCTGGGTGCAGGGCCCTGCTGGGAGCTGCCAGCCACAGCTCAGAGCAGGCCCGAGAGGGAGAGAGAGGTAAAGAGAGAGGTAAAGAGAAAGAAGGCAAGAGCATGGTAAAGAGGATGAGAGAGCAAGGAAGAGTAAAAAGAGAGAGGAGTTCCTGTTCCAATACCATAAATCTTCTTCTGTGTTGAATATTCTGATTCTCACTAACCAATCCAGTACAACATACAAATCCTATAGCATTTACATACAGCCTATAAGAATCATTACATTACCATACTGTGTTACATTTTAAACCCTAAAAACTCCTCTTTGGGCCCCTTTGCCAAGCTGGCAGGGTCTGCTCTGACCCTTGGGCCTGTCTGCAAGCAGAGGGTGTTGTTCCATCAAAAGGGGATTACCTTCAGCTGGCCATGCCATTGTTTTCCAGTTGTTCAGTYACTGAGGTATCTCAAAGCTTGCTTTCATTTCKATCTCACTTATAGTTTKCATAMTCTCAAAATCTTTTGCCAGGCAATCATATTTATAAYGCTTTCCTGTTTCARSTTCCCCAYCACTTCAGGTCCTCCCTCTCTAAAGCAGAAGCTCCCTTTGTGTGGGAGGAGTGGCAGCAGCACCTCGGGTCTGCAGCAGATGCTTCAGGAGGATTCTCCCCTTCAGAGAGCATCTGAGCCCCTCTCAGTGCCACCAGAGGGGTCTGGCTGGGTCCTGCAGCCCCTCGGGGCAGGAGCTCCATGGGTGACACACATGGAAGCCCTCTCCTGAAGGCAGGGCCAGGCTGACAGTGCAGCCCACCAGGACTGAGCAGCTGCCCCAGCAGCCTCGCCACCCATCCCTGTGGCTTTCCCAGCAAGCACTTGCAGCCCTTTCCCCCATCTCACCTGCCTTCTCATCGCTGCCACCTCTGTCACCCCCGCCTCCTCCGAGGTGCTCTCTGCAGCTGGGACGGGCTCCTGAGAGCTGGGAAGGAAAGCAGAGATGCAGGGGGGCCAGAACTGCTCGTGGGGTGCAGCTGACCCCCACAAATGCAGCGCTGCCCCAGGGAGCTGAGCCGTGCAGTGTCACRGTGKTATTTTCTGAAAATTCCCTTCACCAGSATTTCTTCTCCTGYGAAGKTGAGAGGTCTCAGAAAAGAATGAAAACAATAATTATCTGATTGCTTGGGAATGTGGTCTGGAGATCGRTTTCCAACAGGTGCATCTTTGATTGGTTCCATGTGAATTGTTTTTAATTAATGACCAATCACCATCAGCTGTGTCAGACTCTGAGGAGTCAGTCACAAGCTTTCATTATCATTCTTTTCTAGCCTTTTCTAGCTATCCTTTTCTCTTTCTTTATATAGATTTAGTACATAATTTCTAAAATAATAAATAATATATATAATATAGATAATATTATATAGTATAATATAGATAATATTATATAATATAGATAATATAGATAATATGTAATATATAATGTAATATATAATATATATAACATGTAATGTATAATATAGTATAATATATAATATACCATAATATAGAATATAGTATAATATATAATATAGAATAATATATTCTATAGTATATATAATAGAATATAATATATATAATACAATATAAAAATATATAATAATATATCATATTATATCATATTATATAATATCATATATCAACCTTCTGAGAACATGCTGTCAAATTCTCATCTCCCACCTCATGCTGGGGACCCTCACAACACCACAAAGCAGGGAGTGTGTGCCCAGGCTGTGCTGCACCAGGAGAAGGCAAACAGCCCCTGCACAGCATGCACTCATCTCTCCTGAACCCCCCTCCATGCACACTGGTACCCTGCAGCATGCACCCAAAGGGGCCAGACAGACAGACAGACAGCACGTGCCAGGACAGGCAACAGGAAACACAGGCTTGTATTTCTTTAGAGGTGCAACAGASAGAAAACAGAGAGAAGACATTTCTACTAAGCATCCATCCTCTGTAGTGCCAGGAATTCACTGAGGGCTGGGTAATACATCCTAGAGCCAGCCAGGTAAGCAGGTGTGCCAGGACAGTGCTGAAATGGAGGGGTGATCCTGTCTGCAGCAGCAGGTGGGGAAGCTGCCATCAGCTGGAGGGAACTATCCCTTTTTGSTCTTGTAGCACATTTTACCTGCAATTTGAAACATAAACAAGCAACCCAAACSTTCAGCACTTTGTTCCCTCCCTGGAAACACAGGGCCCCCACTGGAATGAGCTGCTGCACTGGCAGGGGCAGCACAGAGCACTGATGTCCAGGGCAGCCCCTGGAGGCACAGCCTCACTGCAGGGTCCCCACCACTGAGTCACAAAATAAAGCAGATCCACAGTGAGAAAAATACAAATTCCTGTTATCATAGGCTAGCCCAAAGCCAGCTATTCTATCACCAAAACTCCCCTGTGCACACCAATAACTCACACAGGCACTCACTGATCCCCTAGGGGTTAACAGGCCCCTAACCCCACTCCTTGGAGCCCTGGGGAGGAAAGGGTGTTTATCTCTGCTACATGATGCTGATCTCACTGAAGACAAGCCAGAAGAGCACCTGGAGATTCACTGAATCCCTGTCTGAAACTCCATTTGTGAGATAATACCTGCACAAAATGTGGCTGCAGTGTAAAATGACAGTCACAACAGAAAGAAAATGCAATTTTCCCCAGTAGAGAAGCATGAAAAAAGGACACATCCTGCAGCTTTTCACTCAAAATCCCAGWTGATACAGGTAGACACCCTTTAAAGAAGAGACTAGAAATTGCCTTCTGGTGACTCATACCCTTCAAGAGGTCACTGTCAGCCAGATATTCCAGGCTCTGTCTGAGACCAGACTTTGCTAAAATTTCAGGACAAACAAGTCAGCACAGTCCTTTTGGTTTTTTTACTGTTGCACAGGGGTACAAAGCTGTCATACTGAAGGGATGTCTGCATCTGAAGGGATGTAAAGCACTAAGAAGAGGTGTTTGAGGGTGGCTGCTTTCAAAGGGAGATCAGTGCCTGGGGAGAAGCCCCAGAGTGACCCCACTGCATCACAGCAGCTCTGCAGGCTACCATGGCACTGCCACAGGGAGGAGAGAGAAGGTCCTTTGCAGCCACTAACCAGATCTCTTGGCCATTAAGAAATTAAAATGATGRTTGAAGACAGCCTCAGCCTCCAGTTTTTAAGAGCAAAGACATCACTTTGGATCCTCAGCAAGCAGCAGCCAGCAGGAGAGGGAAGGCAGGACGTGCCCCTGATGATGGATGTGATGATGGATGCTGGTTGTCCTCCCTTTCTGCCTGGAGGCTTTGCTCAAGGAGAATGAGGAGTATTTAGATGTTCCTGCAGGTGCRCAGCAGCCTTAGAGCAGTGGGGACACCTTAAGGCTGCACGGATGTCTTTGAGCAAAGAGAATTTACCGCAGGGGCACAGATGAGGGTGGTGGAGATGGTTCCTCCAGCACATCTGGAGGGACTGAGGCCACTGCACACCTGCTCCAGGGAGCYCAGAGGGACAGCACAGCCTGGCCAGGGCACTGGCTGTGGGATGAGTTCATGGAAAGGCTGATTAAGAGTGACCAAGACACAGCCAAAGGTGTGTGCTGTCTCAGGGACAGCACCTGGGTCAGGCCATCTGCTCTGGGTTTTCATTCCCTTCACACACCCCTCTCCAACAAGCAATGAAAGCACACAAAAATTAGTCCTTGCTTATCAGCAACCCCCCAGCAATGCCAGAGCAGCACAGGGCACTCAGTGTGCCCAGGGACTGGTGTTAAGCTGAGCAGCAGACTCAAGGCTGGTTAGTGAGGCTCACCCAGGCCTGGCACAGGTGAGAAAGGCAGCCCAAGGCAGCCATGCAGGAGCACCCTGCAGCCCAGAGCTTACAGAGCTCGTGCCCCAGCAAGGGCCAGGCCAGGGTGGCACAGAGCTGGCTCAGGACACGTCACCTGCACGGCGCCGGGTCCCGCAGAGAGTCCTGCACACGCTGGAGGAGCACCTGGCCCAGCAGGTACATGGTCTGGAAGATGTTCTGCATGGAGTAGATCCTGCCTGCCTCTGTGAGGAGGGGCAGTGGGGCACTGGGAGCAGGCAGGGGACAGGAGCCTGGCCTGGGTGCACACAGAATCACACCTGTTACTCCCTGTCTCACACAGCAGGGCACAGCCTGGCACAAGGCACTGCCCCTCATCCCTTCAGCAGCTCCAAAATCTCTGGGCAATGCAACTGGCACCCAGACCCCAATGGCATCAGCTGGGAGAACCCTCTCCAGCAGCCCCCAGGCTCAGAGGGCCACCTGGGTGCTCCAAAGCCAAGCACAGCTGTGTGCCATGCTGCTCTCCTGCCACCCAGAGCAGCTCTGGGCTTCAAGGGGGACAGCAGTCCCTGCTCCAGGATGAGCTCAGAGACAAATTCCCCACTGCAGAGACTCCTGAGCAGAGGCCTGGGGAACAACACAGCTGCCTTCAAAGCTGCCCAGCACAAACAACTCCTCCTCTCATGGATGAGCAGGGACCTGGCAGGCACTGCAGTGCTCTGATTTGGATCCCCCCTGCCCCTCCCAGGACACCAAAACAGCTCCAGAACAGCCCAGTGAGAGGAGATGCTGCTCCCCACCCACCCTGGGTGCTCTGGGCCCATGCTCACCCCTCGTGGTGCTGTCCTGGGCCTGTCTCTTATACACATCTTCGTGGTGCTGTCCTGGGCTGTGCAAGGCCAGCTGGGCACTGTCACTCGGCGTCCTGTCCCTCCGTGCCCTGCTGCTGTGGTGGCCCTGTGGGAATGGAACAGAACCACATCAGCACAGGGCTGAGCCCAGCCTGGAGCCCTGGGTGGGCTGCAGGGGCCCATCAGCACAGGGAGAGCACTCAGGGGAGCTCTGCAGGAGCCCCAGCCTGGTGATGCTGCTGCAGGTGGGGAGATGTGCCCAGAGCAGATGCAGGGTCCCCAGCAGGAGCCTGCTGAGCTGAACTCTAGCCAGATCAAAAACCCTGAACCTAACCCACCCAGGATCAGCTCTCCAATTTCAGGGAGGTTGAAGCACTTGAGGAGGCAGAATAGCAGCTCCAGCAGCCAAATCAAGTCAAGCCTGCCCATGCCTGGGACCTCTCTTTGAAAGGTTCTCACACAAGGCTAAAATCTGCTTTTGGCTCTGACCCCAGAACCCTTTACACTGCTGTAATGAACCAGCTCTGCCACATACTTCATCAAGAAGGAAAACAGGACTTAAAAAGCAGCAGCAGCAGCCAGTGGTGGGACTGCAGCTACCTTAGCCTGCCCCCTGCCCACAAAATGCAGCAGGAGATGTGGCTGGATCAAGCTCCCAGCACACAGYTGTGCACTGGCTCTGGGGCAGAAAGAGATCCCACCATCCCTACCCCCTCACTCCCAGGGCCTCCTGGAAGATGAATCCTGCCTTGGGGTGATAACAGCTATCTGGAGAACCCCAAATTTGGGATTGTCCCCCTTCCCACCCCAGCAGCCCGTCCCTGCCCCACGGTACCGCTCGCTTGCGTCGCTGGGTGCTGGCTCTGCTGGCTGGGGGCAGGAAAGGGACGTCCCCAGAGGGCTCTGGGGACACGTGCACCACCACAGAGGGCACCTTCCTTGGCTGGGGCAGCAGCACCGGCCTCAAACCAGTGTCTGGTATCTCTACAGGAAGCAGAGAGGGAAGAATTAAGCCAACGTGAATGGCCTCAGGAGAGGGAAGAGAGAGGCACCCACGTGGAGACTCAAGCCTGTGTTTAGTGCCAGATGAACACCATGCCCTGGGGTTTTTGGGCAGCCCAGAGAGGCAGAGCCACTGCTCCAGGACAGCAAGGTTTCAGAGCTGTCTGTCAAAGACAGGGCCAAACATCCTGCATCCCAAAGCAGGGACCCTACCAAAGGCCAAGAGGGAGCTGCAGGAGACATGGAGGGAGATGCCTCCACATTTTGCTCCTCACCTGCTGGAATTAAGGTGTAGGGGGATAGAATATAAGTAAATAAAGGTAGTATAGAAAGTAATCTTACCCCCTAAAGAGTTGCKGCTGGGTTAATTATTAAAGATTAGGAGCAGGCCTGATGTTAACAGGCCACAGCTGTAGCCAATKAGAAGAYTGTTATAAAAGAGTGGATTGGTGGGAACTGGAGTCAGTTGGCTGCTGTGAGGACAAGGAAGAGTCAGTGCTAGAGGAGCTGCCTACAAGAAACATCAAGGKGGTACAAAACTCTAGCYATGTGGAACCCTTGCAATGTAATGACAACATTAAGGCCCCTCCAGACCTCTGCTGCAGACCTTTTCCCACCTCTTCCCAAGCCACCCACCATCCTGCCCTGCATTCCTGAAGAGAACTGCCTGCATTATCTGCCCCATCCTCTCCTCTAGCAAAGCACACAAAAGGGYGGTTTATAAAGGGGTTCTACTCCCTAGGATGTTGTGCCCCACCCCAAAAGACAACCCAGGGCTTTACCTGCCAGAGAAATCCTCTCAGGGATGTGCATCCTAAAGGATGCAGGGACGTCCTCTGCCACTGTGCCCCTGTCCCCAGGGCTGCAGCTCTCTGCCACCTTCAGCCTGCTGGGAACCTGCATCCTCTGGTGGATGGCCTCTGTGAAGAGCAGGTCACAGCGTGCCCGGTGCAGGTCCAGTCCCCACAGGGGCCACATCTGGGGGTGAGGAAGGAGGGATTGCAAGGGACTCACCCCTGGAAAGTCACAGCTGGACCAATTCCCACAGAACAGCCTTGTCCTGAGTGGGTCACAGCTGTGACTAACAAAGATAAGGGTGATAAAAGGGGTGGGTTGGGTGGTCAGGGAGAGCCTGGAGGAAGAGGACCTTGAGGAAGAAGGAATAATCCAGAGAGACACAAAAAAAAAAAAAAAAAAGGCAAACGAAATAAAACAAGGAAGAGAGTTACTGCTACAAAACATCTGCTGTGAGGTCAGTCTGGGCCTCATAAAATCAGAGCCTGCAGTCACAGTCAAACCAGGTAAAAGCCTGTGGTCATACCAAGGAAACATTTGCAGTCATATTCCAGCAGGAAGAGCCAGCAGAGTCTGTCAGAGAAGCCAACAGCAGGAGTTTGCTGTAGTCACTCAGGGTGGCTYAGCTGTGAAGAAGAATAAACAGGGTCCCTTTTCATGTTGTTCAATGAGAGTCTGTGCCTTGGCTTGTTTCTACCCCTAAGGAGAGGTGTGCTGCAGCACACATCTTTGCAGGTGTCCTCAGGTGTCCTGGGGTTTCACACAGAGGGAAAGAAAGCTGCAAAGTGGCAACAGGAGCGGCACTTCCCAAAGTGACAGCAGGAACAGCTCTTCCTGCACAGGGACAGCACAACATGCTGCAAGACAGCTGAAACACAGGCAGAAACCAGCCAAAAGGCAGACCCTGCAGCAGTGGCCTGGGACAAGGGGATGTCCCACAGGGACAAGGCTGCTGGTGTCCTGGGAGCCATGGATGAGCTTAGCACCCACTGCCTCAACTGACAGCAAGGAAAGGGCTCAGCACACAGCACAGTGCTAGAGGAAAAAATTATTTTCCATCCTGAAGTAACTTTTTTTTGAGGGCTGAAATCACATTTTTGTGTTCATATGCACCTTTGAGGAAAAAGGAGGTTTTCTAAAAGCAAAACACACTTTTTTTTGGTGATGGGCTTGCAGGTTACCACAGGAAAGGCTTTGGTGCTCAGWTTTTCTCCCCACACACGTTCACTGCAGTATCCCCAGGGCCATACCCCATTCCCCCCCTGATCCAGCACTCCTTGGGTAACCCACAGCCAGCAAGGATGGACTTTGCTCTGAGCAGAGCTGCCAGATGCTGAGCKACCCTCCCAGAGGGGAAGGAAACCACACTGAATCCCCTTCCTCAGCTTGGAGCAGAGCCCCCAGCTCAGCTTTCCTCCAGGTGGGGAGCAGCTCCAAGGAGGGACACAGCCCCCAGTTCTCCTGGGAGCAGCTGACAGCAGCACCATCCCCAGCGGACAGGGGATGTTGGATTATAATTTTCTTTTTTACTGAGAGATGGGGCACCTGAGAGGCGTTTTAAAAACTTTTATTCTATTTTTAGTCTTATGTGAAGGGTGAGACAATACAGATGTTTTAATTTACGCTATTATAATCAGAAGTTTACTATTTCTTAATTACAATACACTGTAAGTTTTTCTTGTATGATGGGTAAATCTTTTTTCTCTCTGTTTTCTCTTGATGGTTTTTTAATACTAGGTGTTATCACAGTGAGCTTTAAGATTTTTCTATAAATCCACTTCCCACAATGGGACATGGAKACCACTGGGGCTTTGCAGCTCTCAGCACACACAGTGGCCCTGTGCCTCAGTTTCCCTTTTGCCAGCTCCCAGTGTTCTGAGAAGTGTTCTGGGGCCACAATGTCCCAAGACTTCCACCAAGCCACACAATCAGAGGACAATCAATGCACACTTTTGGGAGAGGAGCTCCAAAATTCACCTTCCTGGCTCCCAGCATAAGCACTCTTTATTCTTTCCCAAAAAGCTGCAGCTGAGGAGAAAACCCCAACAAGCAAGAGCTGCTGAGGCTGGAAGACCCCAGCCTAACCCCAGTGCTGCCCAGGCTCTCCAAACATGCATGCACAGCATCCTGCACCCTCCTTGCTGGCACCTTTTGATCTCAGGGTGCCCAAAAAGGTCCTTCTTTGCTTCTAGAAAAAAATCTCCACCCTAAGAGGGCACTTTGGACCCCCCTCACCTTCCCCAGCCCCTGCAACCCTTTAGGAAATCCCTGGGGAAGGACCATGGGATGTGTCCCCTGTCCAGGCCTTGACACTCTGGGCACAGGAGGGTGGCAGAACCAGCTCTGCACTGCCACAACCAGCACTTCCAGCGATCACTCACCTCCTCCTCTGCCATTAAAAACCTTTTAATTACACAGGGATTCGCCCAGCACCAGCAGTGGTGATTCCCTGTCCTGCGTTGGGTCTGTCCTGGAGGCACTGTGGGGCCCCACACCATCCCCACCACCCCAGCCAGCCCCAACCCATGGGTCTCATCACACACACGCTCCCAAAACCCCAAAGAAACTTATTTTGCTTCTCCCAAAACCCCAAAGAAACTGGATTTTTGCAGGCAGCCCCCACTCAGAAACAGGAGAGTAATTCCTGGGATGGTCCCAGATGTGTCAGTCCCACAGGAGAAACCTCAGACCCCTGGGCAGGGTACAGAGCCATGGAGAGCAGCAGGATTCTCCTTCACATCTGTGTGCTGCAGAGGAGCCTGTGCTGCATTCCCAGCCTGTTCTCTGGGAAACCAGCTTATATCAATAACAGTAAATCTGGAGAGGGCAGAGCTGCTCATTTTCTAATCACCTGTGAAACCACTGCAGCTCCCAAGGAACYGAGGGATGGGAGGGGGTGAGAAGCAGGCTCTGAGACTGAGCTATTAAGAAAGGGYAAAAAAAWAAATCAGCTGTCAAAACTCATAAGAACAAAATGCTTAAGTGGCTGGATTTCCTCCTTTAACTTTCTTTAGGGCTTTTTCGAGCTATAGCCAAGCAGCCCCCACTCGCCTGGAGAGGCTCAGCCTCTGCTRTGGCACTTCTCCTTGGATTTGCAGCGACACGGAATTTCCGGCTCACTAAACCAGAGGAGCTTTAAGTCCTGCAAGCCAGGAAAACCTGCCCTGGGGAGGGAAACCCCACAACCTCCCTCTCTCTGTCCCTCTCCAGCCCAGGACGAGGCAGGCCTGGTGCAGCACACCCCGTGCGGGCTGGGGAGCTGGAGGGGACAGTGGGATTGCTCCCAGCTCTGCCCTGCGCTCGGGGCACCCCTGTGCCACAGACATCTTTTATGAAAAATCCTTCCCTTAGGATTTTTCCTCCTGAGAAGCTGAGAGGCCTCAGGAACAAAATGTAAACAATGGTTATCTGCTGCTGTGGAATGCAACAGGTGCATCTGTGATTGGTCTCATGTGGTTGTTTCTAATTAATGGCCAATCACAGTCAGCTGGCTCAGACTCTCTGTCCCAGACAGAAGCTTTTGTTATCATTCTTTCTTTTGCTATTCTTAGCTAGCCTTCTGATGAAATCCTTTCTTCTATTCTTTTAGTATAGTTTTAATATAATATATATATCATAAAATAATAAATCAGCCTTCTGAAACATGGAGGCAGATCCTCGTCTCTTCCCTCATCCTCAGACCCCTGTGAACACGGTCACAGCCCTGCCCCGGTAGAGAGGGGCACGGCAGGGCAAATCACCCGGCTCGGGGACAGAGAGGGACACGGGCACAGCACGGCAAATCACCCGGCTCGGAGTGAGCCCTCTGCCCCGGCACGGCCCCGGAGACACACACGGCACAGGGGACACACGGCACAGGGGACACACGGCACAGGGGGGTCCCACGCCCTCCCGGCCCTGGGGACATCCCGGCCCTGTCCCGGGGTCGCTGCAGCGGCCCGCAGAGCCCGGTGCGAGCGGGCAAGGGGACACTGTGGGCCGGGGAGGGACACGGGACACTTACTGCGTGGCGCACACCGACGCGACTTGTCGGACCTGTAAACAGCCGGGACGGGACGGGGCGGTGCCGGTGAGGACAACCCGGCCCCCCGGTAATGAGCCCGGCCCCGGTATCCAGCCCGGCCCCCCGGTAATGAGCCCGGCCCCGGTATCCAGCCCGGCCCCCCGGTATCCAGCCCGGCCCCGGTAATAAGCCCAGCCCCCGGTATCCAACCCGGCCCCCCTCCGTAAATAGCTCTGCCCCCGGTATCCAGCCCTGCCCCCGGTGTCCAGCCCGGCCCCCGGTGTCCCGCCTTCCCCCCCGCCCGGTGTCCAGCCGCTCCCTCCTCGCTTAAAGCCACAGCCGGTGATTAATTAACGCGTTGCGACTCATCCTGGTGCCAGCTCCCCCGGGAGCCCCCCTGTGCCCAGCCCTGCTCAGAACACAGGGATTGCTGTCGCCAGGGGCAGAAGCATCCCCAGGAGCTTCCCCGTGTGCCCAGCCCCGCTCCCCGCAGCCCCCGGCCCGGCAGAGCCCCGGGCCGCCCCGGCGGAGCTAATTCTCAGTCCTCCCAAGCGATAAATGAATCCTTCGGGATTAACGGCACTTTTAAACACTCTGCATAGGAGCAGCAGGGTCGCAAGACCTGACCGTAAAATCTGGGTTTGAAAAGGACTCTAAAATAAATCCCCACGCCGATCTGGGCAGCGTAGGCGGGTGTTGCTATTTAAAAGGGGATATCTAAGGGGTTTAGGAGCGCACAGAGGAACGGCAGGGACAACTGTGCAACAACCCCTCAAAGACCCTCAGAAACCTTTCTGCCTCCACCTGCCGGCAAAGGTTGGGCTCGCCAGGACACCTTCAGAGTGTCTCAGACCTCTACCAACACGGCTCAGGTGAAGTTCAAGGGCTCCCCAGGTTGATGGTGGGTTCACTCCTGGACCTAAGCCCATCCTCACTGGGACAGTCCAGCAAGCTGTGCAGGGGTTATTGGTGTCACTGTCCCCACAACGCACCCATTTGTGGGAAAAGCCACCCTGTGCCACACTCAGACAATGTGAGGGTTTTTTAATAAAATAACTTTTTTTTTTTTTCAACAGAATATACCAAGTTATTTAGCAGAATACAAACTGCAAGGATAATGACCGAGCAATCAAAGACAGAGGATGCAGCACCCTTGTAGTCTGCCCTACTGGTGTTTCTCTACTCTGGCTCCTGAGCTTTGTCAGCTCTCGCCCATAACCCGCACCCTGCTAAGGCTGGGAGGGGACAGACGAGTGCCAGCATGTCCCTGCCCCAGGAGCAGCCACGGCTGGGCAAGCCCAGCTACTGGGCTGAGGGCACCAGCTGGAGAGCGTTGTGGGGCCGGGCGGGATGCAGGCCAGACGCGCATGGAGAGTGGACAATAGCCTCTTTGGTTGCTGGGGGACGAGGCCTGCTGCTGGGTGAACAGAGGGGGGTGCTGGCAGTGCTGGGACCTTCTTGGCTGATATGGGGGGTTGGAGCACAACCCTCTGCATTAAATCCATCAGACATGACCTGGGAAGGACAGCCCCGTTGCCTGGACCCTACAGCAGCTGCCCGGGAAATGGGACCTGATACCCCAGCAAAGTACCCTGCTCTGCCTCTGCCTGGCAACACAACCACCTGAGCAGGGCTTGCCTGCTCCTGACTGTCAAGGCATGGTCTTGTGCTCCTCCCTGTCAGCAGGAACTTCCAGGCCACAGCCCTGGACACTACAAGCCACCCGAGAGGTCAGGAGGAGAGTCGGGTTCGCCTCCATTCCATTGTACTCCTCTGAGGAGGACAAAGAAGGCCCAAAGAGAGGGGCACAGGAGGCAGAGAGGTTTGGGGTAGGGAGAGGGGAGGTTTGGCCTGTCTGAAGGCTCTCAGCTCTGGGGCAGACAGCAGATAGGCCACGCTCCAGGACAGAGCTGAATCCCCATCACTTAAAGCCATGAGACCACAGTTGGCTCGGGGTCAGAGAGGACCCCCTTGGCCAGCTCTGCAGCAGCCACACCTCCAGCTGCTCAGCACCCACAGGGGGAGAGCAGAGAGCATCAGGAAAAGGCCCTGCTACTCCAAAGTCACTTACCTCAAGTACAAGACCACCATGAGCCCTTTCTCCCTTTCCAAAGAGATCTAGGAGAATAGAGAGCACCTTCTAGCGGCTCCTCCCTGATCTCCACACAGCAAATATCCCTACAGGCACCACAGTGTGGCCTGGGCTCCCCACCCCCKCTCAGCAACAAATCCACATGGGGGAATCACCATCTCCCCACAGAGCCGGCCCCGCCAACTGCAGGGATGGACAAAAATTTGCCACACCAATCCTGCATCTCCATCACCTAATCAGAGCCCTGAGCAGTAGAACAGGGCCCAGAACATGGGGTGAGGCTGAGCAGCAGCCCAGGGAGGCAGCAAGGCTGCTCTAATCGTGGGAAATGTTATGTCTGTTTGAGGGGGAAGTGAGGAGATCAAATGCACCATGGGGAGACCCCCACACTGAGCCAGGAACAAGCTGCTGCTGCGCTCTGGCTGGTACAGCACTTACGTGAGTGGGGAGTGAGGGGCAGGAGATGGCTCCAGAGCCATCCCACAGCCAGCCCTGCCTCACCCCACCTGGGGACAGCCATTTTTGGTTAGGAGGGTAAGGCTATTGTGTGATGGCACCAGATTGTACAGGTGAGATGGGGGCCTGACGAACACCTGCAGGGGGTCCCAGGCACGGCGAAGGGAGGGTGGCTGGGTGAGTGTGACAGTGTGAAGAGGCAGCAGYGAGGCACGCCCGCTATTTGCCCGTGGCGGGGGCCGTGGCCACGATCTCCTCGTACTTGGGCGGAGGCTCGTTGTAGGAGACGCTGGTCTCCTCGCCGCTGCTGCTGCTCTCCGGGTGGCCCGTCACCTCCTCGTAGGAAGGCGGGGGTGTGGCGCTGGACAGTCTGGAGAGGACGGACACGGAATGCTCGGGCGGGCACAGGGCGCCGTCTGCCTGGGGGGTGCCCCCGGCCCGGGCATCCCCGGCCCCGCGGCTGCRGGCTTCCCGCTGGTACTGGGTCTCGCCCTGGCTCTGCGAGCGCTCCCGGTACACCATGACCCTGGGCAGGCTGCGGCCCGTCCGGCTGGCCAGGTAACGGTTCTGGGCGTAGGAGGGGCGGTGCCGGGTGGCCTTCTGCAGCTGGCACCTCCAGATGATGAAGAGGGCGATGACTATGAGGAGAGCCACTCCCAAGAGGGGCACCACCACGTACATAGCGTCAGAGCGCTCCGTGCTGTGCCCGGGGTCCTTGACAGAGTACACAGAGCTGGTGTAGCCTTTCCAGAACTCCATCTGTGACAGGAACAGAGAAACAACCATCAAACAACCATCAAACAACCATCAAACAACCATCACGTGCTGCAGGTGGGAGAAGGACCCCAGCCACCACCAGCAATAACCACTGCCCTCCCCAGGCCCACAGAAGGAGCAGTGTTTTGGATGTCCCCRAGCCTTTCAACCTGAGGTGCTGTGGGACCAACACAGAAGGTCCTGGGAACATCCCTCAATATCCCACAGCAAGCAGGGAAAAATTTATTCCACACCAAGCCCAGCCTAGAGAATCATGGACAACAGCAGAGATTTGCCACACCTGCCATGGGAACACCAGCTCAACCTGCAGCTYTGGGCAGGGAGTCCTGGCAAAAGCAATGCCTGGGAAGGAAAAGCCATGCTGGAAAGCGAGGCCACAACGTGCTGCCTGCAGCCAGGAGAGGACAAAAGGAACAGGAGAGGCTGTTCCCCTTGTGCTCTCCCTCTGTCTCCAGCCTGCTGAGTGTGAGCATGACACACATGCAGGACACACATGCAGGACACACGCACCGTCTTCTCCTTGTTCTCAAACACCTCCTTGACCTCCTCGTAGCTGCAGACCTCCTCGATGCACTCCCGCTCGATGGTGCCCTGCCGGATCTCCTCCAGGAAGCCATTGGCTCTGGGAAAGCGTTTCAGGAGCGAGTGGGCATTCCTGGCCCCCAAGAACACTGCAACACACAAGGCAGACACATTCTGAGCAGGGACACATACCCATACCCCATAGCTGGCCTCTGCCCAGCCAAGCTTTCCAGCCCAGCTTCCTGACACCACACGCATCCCCAYCACCAAAAACCCAGGGCTACAATCAGGTAGGACAGCAGGTGGGACAGCCAAAGGGGCACAGGACTCTTGGGGTCTGCCCAGAGACATGGCACCAGGAGCCCTCCTGTCAGGGCTGAGGTGCTAGAGACACCAGAAGCAGCAGCTGCAGCCACACAGGGCAACTGAGGAAGAGACAAAKGGTTCCAAAAGTATTTGTTTCCAACCTTCTGTCCCTGATGGATTTCATCTTTCTGCCCCTTTGCTGCAGGGCAAGGCAGATCCCACCAGGAGAGCAAGACCCCGCAGGGCTGGGACACAGAYCTGTGCCAGGACARGGGGCCAGCACRGAGAGGGACTCAGAGCCCACAGTTSAACACAACAGCCTGCTGGGAGCTGGTGTCCCTGSTGCCAGCTGCTCAGGGTCATGCACGCTCAGGTGGCATCAAGGACTCTGTCCAGGCCCCAGAGAAACCACTGTCTTCTRCCAGGCCCAGGAGAACAAGGGCAAACATCCCCAAAACACAGGGACAGCACAGGGGGATATGAGTCAGGGGCCTGAGCAACCTCTCCTCACACAGCAGCACATTCTCATCCCCACTGTGTTTTGAGGCAGAGGCCTCACAAACTTTCTTCTGCTCCCAAAACCTGGGAGACTCCTCAAGTCTTCCCACAGTGCATGCAGTCCTGAAGTCAGGAGCAGGAACAGCACCTTCCTGCCTGCAAGAYGGACACCAAAGCCTCTCCCCATATCCTGCAGGAGGGACACCTCCAGGGGGTGTGCAGGAGGCCAGCACCTGCCAGGACCTGCAGCAGCACAGGAGGCAAAGAAGCTGTTTGCTCAGAGAGCAGAAACTTCACACAGAACACGATCCTTCCAGGATCCAAACACACATTTCATGAATGAGTGTTTCCACAATGCAGTTCAACACACTCAGCTCTAGGCTGCTTCCAGCTCTTCCCACCAAGCCACAAAATCCTGCTGCTTCCCTTAGGAAGATGAATCAGTTCAGCTGGGTGATCCACAGGAACCTATTTACCTCCTTCACCCTCAGGCTCATTCTTCCACTGGATCAACAAGGTGAACCCATTCACACAGCAGCAGGAGTATCAGAGGAAGCAGGGGGACACAATCTCCCATCTGACCAGCTTGGTGCTAACAAAATACTGGCTCCACAAGCAAAACAGTCAGTGAAAAGCCACCAACTTCCTTCCTTAGGAGCCCTTTGCCAGGGAGAAAGGCAAGTTTCCTTCTGCTTTACCTTCCATGTATCCTGCTGCTGAAACAATACAGCAAGGTATTTGTGAGAGTATTTGGAAATATCAACAGGGACAAGATCATGGTGTAAGAAACAACTACTACTGTGCTACGCCAGCCTGGGCTTGGAGGCACTGAGCCGCTTTTGTGCTGTGTAGGTGCATTTTCCCCTCGTGATTTATTAATGCCTTGCTTCTGTGAGAGTTTGCAGAGGGCTGAAGCACTGAGGTGTGAATGAAGAGCAGCATGAATGATGTGAGTCACAGATCTTCCCTCAGAATCGACTTTATTATGCAAACCATTTTTTTTTTTTATACAAGGACAACCGAAAAAGCATTTTCAAGAGGCACAGAAGGCATCTTGCAGAAGGGCAGGGATCAGCTTGCCTTGGCTTTCACACTTGAGGAGGGCTATGCTGGCTGGAGAGGGAACAGGCTGGCAGGCTGACCTTGTCTTGAGCCTTTCCAGAAGGAGATGAAATTTTACAAAGACAACATTCACTCTGCAAATGTCCTGTACTTTGCTGGAGAAGTCTGGCCTCACCTCCTTTGCCTCCCACCTTGATCAGGCTGTGGTATAAACTCTCCCCTCCTTGGCACTTGAGCCTGAGACTTGGATTTCAACTTCCTCAGCACATCTTAGAGCAACAGGCTTGGCTGCAGATCTCACAGTCAGGGTTTTCCATCCCTGCAGAAAGCAGTCACTGGACCCCTTCCC
This sequence comes from Sporophila hypoxantha, assembly GCA_002167245.1. Taxonomy (NCBI): domain Eukaryota; kingdom Metazoa; phylum Chordata; class Aves; order Passeriformes; family Thraupidae; genus Sporophila; species Sporophila hypoxantha. The sequence continues at coordinate 145,413 of NDFG01000062.1, read as the reverse complement.
TGCTTTGCCATGCTGAGCTGGCCACTAAGGTAGGAAATAAAAACAGACACACAGGCAGGCAGGTATCAAAAGCACTGTCCCAACTGCAAGCATGCTCTGACAGAGGTGTGTGTTTTTCCCCACATGCAATTTCCCTCAGGGACATAGAAATGGCAGGAGAGCAGAAACTGAGTCACTGCTCCTTCCCCTTGAAAGTGCAAAGTGGCTCAGGACCAGAGCAGGAAAACCAGTGGCCCTCAGGAAATGAGCCTCTCATCTCTACTGGATCCCCAGGTGACATGAAGAGCAGACAGCCAGGCAGGTCCTGTCCCCAAACCAGGGGGCTGAGGGGACCTGCCAATGCCCAGCAGCCCCAGTGCTGATCCCCTGTGCCTCTCCAAGCCTCCCCACACCAGCTGGAGAACCGGTGCTCAGGAAAGATCAGAGCTTTTAGGCAGGGGAAGCAGGAGCAAAGGCTGGGTTCACCTCAGCCCTGCTGGCTTTGCTGAGGTGCTGCTGGCCCCTGGTGGACACCACCCCATGTCTCAGCTGCCCTGCTTGGGGGGCTGCTTCTCTGGGGAAGGGCTGTGGCTGTGCCTGCAGAGGGACAGCCAGGGATGGCAGGGACCATGTGGTGGAGAACCTGCCCATCACCACATCCCCCCCTGAACGTAAGGGTCACCATGAAGGGGACACTGCCACCACAGGGAACACCTTCCACCACCAGGACATGCTGGTGAGCCAGCACCTGAGCTCTGGGAAGGAGAAAAGGCAGCAGTGGAGGAAGGCAGGGACCCAGCTGGGCACCTTCCTCATTAACTGAAGATTAAAGCAGCCTTTTAAAAACACTGCCTGAAGATCTCTGCTCCCTCCCGCACCAGCACAGCACAGACAATGAAGGAAGGCATACCTGTCATCCCTGGGGTCCTGCTCCTGCTCCCCAGCGTGGCTACTGCCTCCACCTTCACAGCTGGCTCTGGTGGCACTCCAAGCAAATCCTGAGATCCCAGACAGATCTCTCCATCTCCCCTTCACTACTGCTGTCCTCCTTATGCTCCCATCACGCTGGGGCACACAGCCTCCGTGCAGGCTGCCCAGGAGAGCCAGAGGGAGGCTTGAGCCCAGCTCTGGACAGGCCACACACCTCTCTGCAGCCTTGCCAGGCTCAGCCCATCTTTAGTGCTGGCCCAGCAGTGCCCTGGGTGTGGCACAGCGAGCTCGGGGTGGGGCTGAGCTCGGCAGCGTGCACAGAACACAGAGCSCCGGTGCCCCCGGGCACACAGGGCAGTGTGGCCCCCAGGGTGGGCATGGGCACGAGGAGCACTGCTGATGAGAGATGTCAGAGCAGACAGGCAGCCCAGAGAGCCCTGGGGAGGCCTGTCCTGCACAGCAAGCAGCACACAGAGACACACATGCTGCAGCTCCGGGTAGTCCCGGAGAGGTCAGACCTTCAGCACCTCCTCTCGACTCCCACCTTGCAGAGGGGAGAGAGAAGCACAAGTCAGGCTGGACCTCAGACCTCACCCAGGGCCAACAGCAGATGGCAGCTGCTCCCCAGAGASAATAACACCCCCCAAAATGCACAGGCACCCCTTTGTTGAGAGGTGGCTGTCAAACATCCCCCTTCTCTCCAGCACCACCAGCGCCTCTCCGCCTTGCCTGGGAGCACTTACTTGCCATGCTGCCTCACTCGGCCAAGGGGGCTCCTGCCTACCTGCAGGGAAGAAAACAGGAGAGTCACTGACAGCTTAAATTTCCAWCCCAGTTTCAAAGCCCAAGCCTCCATCGCCCAGGACCAGATTGATGCAGAAAGCATGGTGCTGAGTGGTGGACCCACCCAATAATTCATAGACAACCAGCCCAGCAGTGCCCCTGCAGAGAGCCAAGCATTCCAGCTGCCTCCCTGCTCCTCACCTGCCTGGAGGGGCTGGAGGGACTCAGGGCACCCTCAGCTCCCAGGGAGAAGCAGGGCCCCTGCAGACCAGCAAAGTAGGCAGGGAAAAACTGGATGAGGGATAAGACTCCATTTCTCACCAGCAGATGAGATGACCTGCATGTCAGAGATTGCTGGGAGCAGCCTGGTGCTCTTCCCTTCCACAAGAGATTGATGGATACAGGTGAAGCAATCATCTTATTTTAGAGCAACTTCACAGACGTGCCAGTTCTCACTTCTGCAACTCCTACCCACAATCTGGTTGTTGGGCCAAGCTAAGAGCAGCAGCAAGAGTGACAGAGCTCCCTGCACACCCAGGACAACAGCTCTCCAGCTGGACAAGCACTTTTTGTGCTTCAAAAGCAAAACTGAACTAAACAAAACCCCACAGAAGTCAAACGAAGCCCTGCAGAGGCTATCTGCTTGTTTTCCATGCTTTGTCTTCTCCCTGTGCTCAGTGCCCCATGGATCAGACTGCCCTGGGCTGGCTATTGCTGTGTGTGACACTTGCTGTGGCAAAGCCACAACTCTGTCAGGACACAGAGGGGACAGGACTGCCCAGCTCCTGCAGGGATTTATTGCAGATGAAGGAGCAAGCATGGTTAGAAACAGCAGGAYCTAAACCACACGCTGATCTCAGGCCCAGGACTTCAGATATCCTGTTATTCCAAAAGCACWTGGATCTGCCCTGCTGGGGTCAGGGACAGCACAGAGCTGCCCACAGGGTCAGCAGGGCTGGAAACACACTTCTCCTTTCACATGAAAGGCAGGCACCCAGAAGGGCTGATGCTGCACCCCAGCACACCTCACAACAGCCACCTGCCAGCAAATGCAGCACCTCTCCCTGCCAGCATCAGGTTTGCTGTGCTTTCCAAGGCTCCTACCCCTCAAAGTGCCAAGAGGCCATGCAAGCCTGGAGCTGTGTCCAAAGAGAGAAAGCAGCTTCTTCCCAACAGTTTGGGAAGCTCAGATTGCAGACCTCAGTCTGCAGTTGAAGCAGGAGTGAGGGAAAGCAGCACCAGAAGRACACGGGAGAGGTCTGCTGCCCCACAGCCCAACCCTGCTTCTCTGAGCCCTTCTGGGGGATGTGAGAGGCCTCTGGATCCATGAATTCCCCCACAGGCTCTGGGCAGGGACCACCTGACCCACTTCTGCTGTCATCAGTTCTTACAAAGAGACCCAAAGCCCCAGGATAAAAGCAAGCACAGCATAGAGCACATGCCACAGTTTCCACACAAACCCTCCTTGTTACAGGCATCCTCCCCCTCTGATGGACAGGAGAACAAAGACACAGAAAGAAGGATATTCTCACGTCACACACCAGGCAACAAATTTAATGRTGTTTCATTTAATTTACACTCTTTTACTTTCTTCCACGTCTCTGTGTCAGTGCACCCAGTGCCACAATCAGGGAGCTGCACACAAGCCTCCAAGCACAAACYATGCCGGTGAGAAGGGCAGACGTCCCAGACGCTTATTTTTATTTCCACATGCAAATTCCTGGCCACCTCCCCTGGCTCCAGCGAGCAGGAAAAGCTGGAGCAGCGCACACGCTGACGCCAAGGGGAGCAGCATCCCTCCTGCCCCCACGCAAGCCGAGAGAAGCCTGAAGCTGGAGGCTGACCTAGCAGACGCCCACCCATTCCCGATGCCCCCCCTCCGGCTTCCCATCCTCTATAAATACCCCATCGATAGGAGGTTGCTAAGGCAACCGTGAGGAGGCGCGAGGGATGCAGCCGTGGGAGTGAGGATGCTGCAGTCGCACATTTGTGTCTCCCCCAGGCTCCCCCCATCTCCGCCCCCGCTCCCGTCACTGCTGCCAAAGGAGGAAATCGTGCCGGGAAAACACGGAGCGCGCCTGGAGCCGGCTCCCCGCGGACCCCGAGGGCACCTGGGGGTCCACAATGGGAGGTGGCACCTCCTCGACAGGCTGGGGGTCGCCCGGTCCCCCCGAGCCCCCGGTGCCGCGGCACGGCGCGCCGGGAGGGTGCTGACCGTGCCAGCATCACGTAGCCGCGGTGCCAGCTGGATGCCAGCAATATTGGGGCTTTTCCGTGCCAAGATCCACGGCGAGGAGAAGAGGCTACGCCGGCTACGCCTGACAGGGCAGGAAGCCTCGCCCTCCCAAAACAGCCGTCACACCCCACCCTGCTCCCTGGCTGCTGCTCACGCTGCCCTGGCAGTGCCAGCCCGGCCCCTCTGTGCCCAAACTCAGCTCCCAATGATCCCCACTGCGCTCGGCTCCGAGAGCCATCCCACGGCTGGGACCCCCAGTTCATCTGTCACCCTGCAGCAGGGACCCCCAGCTCATCTGTCACCCTGCAGCACGGACCCCCAGTTCATCTGTCACCCTGCAGCAGGGACCCCCAGTTCATCTGTCACCCTGCAGCAGGGACCCCCAGTTCATCTGTCACCCTGCAGCAGGGACCCCCAGTTCACCTGCCCAGGTGGGCAGGGGCTTTCCAGTCCCCCCTCAGCCTTCAGAGCCACCCCACAGCAGAGCCCTCAAGCCCAAGTATCACCCCACAGCTGAGACACCCAGCTCACCTGTCACCCCACAACAGGGACCCCCAGCTCACCGGTCACCCCATGGCAAAACCCCCCTGCCTACCTGTCACCCCACGGCGGGGTCCCCTAGCTCACCCATCACCCCACAGCAGGGTCCCCTTCCTCACCTGCCACCCCATAGCGGGGTCCCCTTCCTCACCTGCCACCCCATAGCGGGGTCCCCTTCCTCACCTCCCACCCCATAGCGGGGTCCCCTAGCTCATCTGCCACCCCGTAGCGGGGTCCCTTTCCTCACCTCTCACCCTACAACAGGGACCCCNCCCCTAGCTCATCTGCCACCCCGTAGCGGGGTCCCTTTCCTCACCTCTCACCCTACAACAGGGACCCCCATGTCCCCTGTCACCCCACAGCGGGGTCCCCCAGCCCCACCTCCCCGGCTGTGCGGGGTCTTTCCAGCCCCACCCTCCGCCKCACCGACACGTCCTCCTCGTCTCCGCCGCTCTGCTGTTCGCCGCGCGCCCGGACACGCCGCGCCAGTCCCAGCGCTCCCGGCTCCRCTCTCCGCCGCACCAGCCCCTTCATCCCCGCTCCAGCCCCGCAGCCGCGGTCCCACGGCTGCGCTGCCCTCCCCCCGGCCCCGCGGCCGCACCCCGCGCCCCGCCGGTACCTCATGGCGGCCCCGCGCCCGCCGCAGCCGCTCCCTCCCGCCGACGGGCAGGGGAGGGTAGGCCCCGCCCTCGACACGCCCCCTCCCGCCCCTCGGCCAATCGCGTCCCTCCGCGGCCCGCGCGCGCCGCCTTCCTCTTGCAATGGGGATGCGGGGAGGGAGGGTGGGCGGGGCCACCCGCTCCTCCCCCTGCTCGGGATGGATCGGCAGCCAATCAGAGCGGGCTGCGGCTGCCGGGCGGTGCCGCGGTGGCTGCTGGGAGCTGTAGTCCTGAGCCCCGCCGTGGTTCCGCGGYGCGCGGGCGCGGCCCGGGGGCGGCCCCGGGGGTTGGCCGGGGCTCCGGGCGGGTCTGGCTCCGTTGCCGCACGCAGCGCTGTCTGCCTTCCCRTGCTTGTTGCCTCACGCCGGCCTGCTAAGGCCGGGGCTGCCAGCATTCCGCGGGTGCCCCGCGGTCACATCCCCTGTCGCCTCCTCCTCTTCATCATCCCTCTCTTCTTCTTCCTCCTCCTCCTCCTCCTCCTCCTCGCTGCCCGAGTCCTCATAAAAGAAGAGGGTGGCCTGCACCGGGAAGTTCTCCAGCAGCTTCTCCCCCACGCTGTACAGGTGGTCAAAGGCCTTGGACTTGGGCCAGAGGAGCCTGTGTGGGGAGAGCCGGGGTGAGCCCGCGCCCACCGCGCCCCCGCGCCCGCCCGCGGCCCCGGGGCCAGGGCACGTACCTGACCGGGTGCTGGAAGAACGCCAGCGCTTTGCTGGGACCGCCGTGCCCCTCCGCCGCCCGAGCCTGGGGAGACACAGCCYGGTGGTACCGGGCTCCCGCTGCCCGGGCTGGCACCGGGGTGCCACACACACAGCGACTCCCCCCTCCCCTGCCCSCGAGCTGAGGCGCTCACAGCACCGCGGGGAAGCTGGCATCTACCCCCACACCCTCCTGACGGGCTCTTTGCCAGTGTAATCTCTGCCCCGTGCTCCAGAGCGGGTGCCCAGGCATGCCGCTAACGCCCTGAGGAATGCCCGCCCGGCTGGGAACAGGCGGCCCCCTCAGGGCTGCTGCGGCCGTGTCCCCTCAGGGGCTCCGCCTGGCTGGTGCTCCAGGGGAGCTGGGCACGGCCCCGGGACAAAGGGACAGAGTGACGGCCTCTGGGGTGAGAGGCTGGTTTAGGGCCAGCAGGGACCCCACGGGCACGGGGACAGTGCCAAACTCACGGTGTCCATCTCCTCCGGCCGCGGCGCGGGTCCCTCCTGGGCTCGGGGCAGCCACGGTCTCCAGAGAGGAAGGGCTCTAGGGGAGACAGAGAGGGCAGCTTCAGCGCCACAGCCGCTCAGCCTGGCCCGCTCCCTTTGCCTTGCTCGGGTGAGGCAGCCCCACAGCCTGACCCGCCCGGCCAGCCCTGCCCGAGTGCCAGCACCTCTGTGCCACCCATGGCCGCTGGCATCAGAGTGTCCCCAGCACCTCTGTGCCACCCATGGCCCTTGGCATCAGAGTGTCCCCAGCACCTCTGTGCCACCCACGGCCGCTGGCATCAGAGTGTCCCCAGCACCTTGTGTGCCACCCATGGCCACTGGCATCAGAGTGTCCCCAGCACCCTGTGTGCCACCCACGGCCGCTGGCATCAGAGTGTCCCCAGCACCTCTGTGCCACCCACAGCCACTGGCATCAGAGTGTCCCCAGCACCCTGTGTGCCACCCATGGCTGCTGGCATCAGAGTGTCCCCAGCACCCTCTGTGCCACCCACAGCCACTGGCATCAGAGTGTCCCCAGCACCTCTGTGCCGCCCATGGCTGCTGGCATCAGAGTGTCCCCAGCACCTTGTGTGCCACCCATGGCCACTGGCATCAGAGTGTCCCCAGCACCTCTGTGCCACCCACAGCCCTTGGCATCAGAGTGTCCCCAGCACCCTGTGTGCCACCCATGGCCACTGGCATCAGAATGTCCCCAGCACCCTGTGTGCCACCCATGGCCGCTGGCATCAGAGTGTCCCCAGCACCTTGTGTGCCACCCATGGCCCTTGGCATTAGAGTGTCCCCAGCACTTCTGTGCCACCCATGGCCCTTGGCATCAGAGAGTCCCCAGCACCACAGCCTTCACCCAAACCCAGCTAGAGCTCCCCCATCCCACCTTCCTCACCCTCCTGCCAGCCCCATTCCCCCGGTACCTTGCCCCTTGCTCCAGCCCCGGGGGTGGGCAGGCACTGGGCACCGGCACCCGGAGCCCGTGGGCAGTCAGGCAGCAGGCAGCAGCTTGCATGGTGGCAGGAGATGCTGTCCCTTGTGACACTGCAGACCTTGGTGGGGACACATTTATAGCTCTGCCTCGGCCGTGACTCACAAATTCTTTGGGGCAGGGGAGCGAGGGGCTGGGGCTATGGGGACAGCGGTGTGAAATTTGTCCCAGTTGTGTAAACAGAGGGCCGGGGGGAGGCTGGGGGCGGAGGGGCTGCGATCTCTGGTGGAAAAGCAAAACACAAAAGGGAAAATTTGGACACCATTTGTGAGAAAATCCCCGGGGGGGAACAGGGGAGGGTAGAGACAATTAACAAGGATGATTAAGTGCTCCTTGTAGCCATTTGCATAAGGGAGGCAAGGGAGATGGGAAAGGGATGGGAAATGGTGGGGTGGCATGATGGGCATGGGATTGGGACAGTGCAGTGGGCATGGGATGGGACTGTGTGTTGGGCATGCCATGGGCACAGTGTGGTGGGCTTGTGTTGGGGACAGCACAAAGGGCATGACGAGGACACTGATGGGCTACAGTGGTGGSAAGCACAGAGCCACCAGGAGGCAGCTGATGGCTCCAGAGAGGCTCAAGAGCAGACAGGGAGGGAGGACACGTGGCAGAGATGGACCCCAGGCACTATCAGGGCAATGGTCTTGCTCAGGCACTCATGGCCCATCATCCCAGGGAGCTGCCAGATCCCATTTCCACAGACGGCAGAGCAAGAGGTTCCTTGCCCTCTCCTTTGAGTTTTTGAGATGTGGGCCACACCAGGAGGTTCAGAAAAGCTCCTCAATGTGAGGATGCAAGGCTGATGCAGCCCTAGCCCCAGCAGGGCCACTCATCCCGTCCCTGCCCACTGCTCCTGCCCAAGCACTCAAAGAAAAGTGCCACTGGCAGCTCCTGGGAGAGTTTCAGTTTGGGACAAGGAAAGAAAATAGCAAATGGTCCCTGCTGTAGCTCTGCTATCAGCATCCAAACACCACTGTCCAAACGCTGGCTGGACCCTGCTCAGCTCTGAGCACAATTTGTCACCAGAGGCCCTGCCTGCCCCTGTCCATCTGTGGCAGCCGGTGAGCAGGAGGGGGCACGGGGCCAGCACAGCTCTCATTACCTTCCCCATTTGCTCCTCATTTGGGCCAGTAGTCTTACAACAACAAACCCCGTGGAGGACAAGCAGGGCCAGGAAGAGTAAACCAAAAGTTCAGGCTGGCTCTGAGGAGTGGGGAGCTCAACCTGCTGGTGTTTCACTGCCCCTCGAACCCCAAAACAGGCAGCACAGCCCAGAGTGGACACATGGATGGTGGCACAGTCAGCTGCCAGCCACTAAGGCTGTCCAGAAGGATGACAGCAAGCCTCAAAGCTGAACAAATTAGGTGAACCTACCCCAATAATTCATAGACAACCAGCAAAGCGTTGGGCATCCCAGCTCCCCAATCCTTCCCGACACCCAAAGGGTTTAATTCTGATCTGCAATAAGCCTCTGATCCAGGAGATTTGCAGGTGGATTGTGCAAAGCTGTAGCTGAACAACTGCAGCCCCTGATCCCCTGGGCTGGGGCCCTGGCCGCTCACCCTGCCCCGAGCAGCCGCCTCCAGTCCTGGGTGACCCCCGGCTGCAGCCACCCTGGCTCCCACCCTGCACCTCCAGCCACCGCCGTAAGTACCTCAGAGCCCCTTCCCTCGCCTTCTGCCAGCACCCTGAGCACCCTGAGCACCCAGGTTTTTCTTTTCTAGGTGTGGGAGGTCTTGGTTAGAGCACAGGAGAGCAGACAGAAAGCTGGCAAACTTTGGTGCCGAGCATTTGAGGTGGCGGGGGGGGGGACAGGAGCAGGGGCAGGCCCGGGTGGTGGCAGCATGCTCAGGCAGGAGCACTCCCAGGGGGAGGGAGGCCACTGGCCGCCGTGCCGGGCTCAGCCCGGTTTCGCAAGGCACCACAGAYGGAGGAATTTTTAAACAAAGCAGAGGGAAAACAAACCAACCCTCTCCACCACCTCTGCCAACCTCCCCCGGCCTGTGTACAGGGCTGTGGGCGGGAGGTGGCACCGGCACAAAATCCCAGAGGAGCTGCGCCCCGAACTGCTCACCCTCCACAGCACAGGTCACCCCTCCACAGCACAGGTCACCCCTCTTGGCTGGCATGCTTCCAGGAAGCATCCCAAAGGAGATGCCAGCCCTGCTGTAATTCCGCCTTCCGTGGGCCTCCAGGCTCTCCTGGGGATGCAGGTGTCACTGTCACACGCATCCCRCTCCATCCTTGTCCCCAGCAGCACAGAAAGGCTGATATCCATYGTTCCACCTCAGGTGGCCGTGTCCCTTTGTGCCAAAGGAGCCTCAGCAGCTCGGGGTGGGTCATGGCTGGCTGCAGATGCCTCYGGTGAGCTCCATGCAGACAGGGATGAGGTGCCATCCCCTTTCCTCAGCTAGGGGAGCTTTGGCTGCACCACCTGAAGTCACCTCCAGCAGGTGCCAAAGAAGATGGTGCAGCCATAGCTMTTTGGCTTCCTCAGAAGACAAGGGACCTCGAGGAAGGCAGCGGGCACTTTCCCCCCAGCAGCAGCTGGCTCTCCATCGCTGCCCGCGGCGTCAGTGCAGGGGAGGGCTTTGGCGTCCGTCCTGGGCAGCGCTGCTCTGCCTCTGGAGCCTGCCTCGGGAGATAGCGGGGGTGAAAGGGCGCCTGGCGCTCCTCCACGGGCTCGGGTCAATCGTTAATCGGGAGGGATTGCTTTCTGCTCCCGCAGGTAACTCCCCGCGGCTCGCACCCCGCACAAAACCGGCACCCCCGGCAGCGGGGTGGAGCTGCAGCGCTGCGAGCGGAGCCTCTCGCAGGGCCATGGGAACGTGAGCACACGGGAGGGACCTGGGCGACAAGCTGCGAGCCTCGGCTAGCGACAGAGGTGACAGCCYGCCCCCACCATGGTGTCCATGGGGCTCCAGCTGCTGGGCTACACCGTGGCCTTCCTGGGCTACATCGGCACGCTGACGGCCACGCTGCTGCCCAGCTGGAAAACCAGCTCCTACATCGGCTCCAGCATCGTGACAGCCATCAGCTTCACCAAGGGGCTGTGGATGGAGTGCGCCACGTACAGCACGGGCATCACCCAGTGCGACATCTACAGCTCCCTGCTCAACCTGCCCGCCGACATCCAGGCGGCCCAGGCGCTCATGGTGAGCTCCTGCGCCGTGTCCTCGCTGGCCTGCCTGCTCTCCGTGTTCGGCATGAGGTGCACCGTGTTCAGCCAGGGCTCGCCGGGCAAGGACCGCGTGGCGGTGGCGGGCGGCGCGGCCTTCGTCCTCGGGGGGCTGCTGTGCTTCATCCCGCTGGTGTGGAACATCCACGTGGTGCTGCGGGATTTCCGCAACCCCGTCATCCCCGACAGCATGAAGTTCGAGCTCGGGGAGGCTCTTTACCTCGGCATCATCTCCTCCCTCCTCTCCCTCGTCGGCGGCTTCATCCTCTGCACCTCCTGCCCTGCCCGGGCCACCACCGCCTACTCCAGCGCCTACCAGCCCCAGCTGCTGGCGAGCAAGAGCCCCCAACCCTCCGTCAGCCAGGTGCACAAGACCAAGAGTGAAGTCAATTCCTACAACCTGACAGGATACGTGTAGTGGCTGCAGGGGGAACCAGGCTGGCACCTCTCCCGGCTCCCAGGGCGTCCGGGCTGGCACCGAGGGAGCGCGGTAAGAGCAGAGGGCACGGGCATCGCCGTGTGCTTGGGGGGGTTGGCCCCYCTCTCTCCCCGGCATTCTGAGAGCCTTGTGACTGCTCGGAGATCCCAGCTGGTGGRTTACACTGCTGAAGGACCCTGAACCCGGCTCCTGTTCTTTACTCCGTGCAGCTCGTGGCGCGGCGGGACCCCAGCCCGCAGCCCCAATGAAGCTGCCTGCAGAGGGGAGCGGGCTTGCGGCCGCAGGGAGCGGCCCGCTGGCCATGGAGGCACCGCAGCAGGGTCAAGGGCATGTGCGTGGCTCTGGAGGTGCTGCTGGGGGTGGGGGGGTGAGTGCTGGTTGCAAACCGATGTCGCAATAAATACGTCTTTCTAGCCACACTGTATCCGAGCTTTTCTCTGGCACCGAGGGCCGGCACGGGGCTGTGGAGGGGGCCGAGATGTGACAGGTGCCCCTGGCCCTTGCTGTGGCCTGGCTCCCCCAGCCCAGGGCTGATGGCTTTGTGAGCCGGGAGCCCTGGCAGGTGGGAGCCCTGCTGAGGGGGAGGAGGGCCACTCCTGGCACAGTTTGTCCCTGGGCACCACGCTGGGACGTTGCCATGCACCGCTGCTGCCAGGGTGCCAGCAGGGACATGCAGAGCTCCCTGGGGGATAATAGCAGGCAGCACCTGCCCTCTGTCCCCCCAGCCCTTCCTGCTTCAGGTGTGATGAGACTGGGGTGCCCACAGGGGGATTCATTGTCCCTGTGTGTGGCACACCCCGGTCCCCAGGAGGTGGGCAGCCCTGGCATTCCCACATCCCCATCCCAGTGAGCACTGGCACCCTGGGCAAACATGGTCCCAAGGACCAGGGGCAGCTCCTGGCCATGGTGGAGTCTGAGCAGCCCAGCTCAGCTGCAGGGAGGCCTCACAGGCAGGTCCTGAGCCCTGAGGTCCTTGAAGGGTCTGTTTGGGGAGAAAAATGCCACCAGTGAGACACTGGAAAGCTGCAAGGGATGGGCAGGCAGGAGGCAATGGTGTGGAGGGACAGGCTGTGTGGCTGCAGCCCTGCACAGGAYCAGCAGCAGGACATCCACACAGGCTGCTGGTGGCACTGGGGGGTGCTGGCACATGCCAGGCCATGGCAGGACAGGAGGTGCAGGCAGCCCAGCCCACCAGGGAGCAAGAGCATTTGAATGCATGTGCTGTACCACTGGCCCAGGTGAGAGAACCCCTGCTCTGCTGGGCCACAGCTCAGGGCCACCCAGAGACCCCCCCTGGGAACAGCAGGCCTTGGTCTACCTGCTGACCCCTCATAAAGCAATTTAGATTAGGCCATGGAGAGGAGGGCACCATGTTCTGCACTCGAACGTCACCACRGTCACCCTTGCACCAGTGAAATCGTGTTTGCTGTGGGGTTAGCACYCTCCTGATAACGTTGGGTCACGCTTTCTCCCCTCCTCAGAGGGCAAGGAGCTACACAGGGACCCATCCCAGGGTGACACTCYCTGAGGGGACCAAGGTGGATCTCCAGGCAAAGGCCAGTGACCCCATTTCCATGGCCAAGGGACAAAGCACAAAGCACAGCATCAACCCTGGAGCAGCTGCGTTATTTATTCCTGCCCTGGGGAAAAGAGTGCCCTGGGGTATGCAAGAGGCTTAACCTGCTGCTGCAGCCCCCCAGGAGATGCTGCAAGTTCTGAGGGTCCTTTGGCCATAAATGGTTTTTTTCTGGGCAGCTGGTGGAGAGAGTGGGAGAGAAAATAGTTGGCACAAAACGTCACACCTTAAAGAGGAGGAATTCCTGGGCACTGGGTCCTTGCCCCTCGCCTCCCACCCCTGTCTGCAGGCAGAGGCTGTGCTAATTAAACAAAGGGGCATTTGAAACMCTCAGAGCTTGATTGGTGCTGGGCTTATTAATGCTTTAATTCAAGGAGCAGAAGGGAAGCTTCCCCCAGAAGGAGAAAGGCAGCTGGCACAGGCAGAGCCCAGAGCTGGGGTACAGAAACACCATCACACTGAACAGGAACCAGTTCTCCAGTTCCCTGGGCCACCAGCCCTGCCACAGGGGAGCATTAACCACTGGGTGGGTTCAGAGAGAGGAATGTTTTTCATTTCCAGCTTTCCTGGCCTTCAATGTGAATGAACCCAAAGATGTGAAACCTGGCTACAGGGCAAGGCAGGGTGACAGAGATTTTCCACTTGGGAAGGAGGATGGGGAAGGGGAAGGGAGGACACTGGGTGCACAGCTGTGGTGGCAATGGTTATCTGTGCATCCTGCAATAGCCATGTTCTCATTATTGATAAAGCAGGTTCTTGAGGGCAGCCTGGATGTGGCCCAGCCTAGGGACAGGGAGAACAGGAGCCCAGASTGRCCCAGGGGCAGCTCTGCTGATGGTGGGTGTGAGGGAAGGGATGGAGCCCAGCCAGCCAGCACAGAGCCAGCCCCTCAGAAGGCTCTTGCCTCTCACCAGCTCCATGGCAAAAGCTGAGGGTGCTCCAGGATTCCTGCAGGAAAGGCACAGGGGAGCACAGCCAAGCTCAGGACAAGATGGGGGAGCAGGGCTGGGCAGAGGGCTGGCTGGGCAGAGGGCTGGCTGGGCAGAGGGCTCTCTCCATCTCAAGCCCCCACCTCACAGGCCAGTGTGGTGGAGTGGGGAGCCTTGCAGCCCTCTCTGGAGGGCCAGGCTGCAGTGACTAATCCCCTGCCATAAGGAAATGAGTCCTTCCCCTCTGGATGATGCCTCAATGGAAGGAGCAATAAAATAATGTGCCCTTATCTTCCAAAGTGATAGAGGCACTATAAACACTCAGTACACCCCAACCCAGGATCAGGGACTGCAGCCTCATCAGCTGGTCATGAGAAATGTGCAGAAAGTCACAACTTCTTCTTCCAAAGAGGGAACAACCCAGCCCATCTGCACGGGCCCTGCATCCAGCCCTTGCCCACCAAGCACTGCCCCAGGGGCAAGCAGAGCCTCCTCTCATGCAGAGCACTGGGCAGGGATGCCCAGGTGAAAAAGGGCACAGGTTTGCCCCAGAGCCACCAGGATCACACACCTCCTGCCTCCCTGGAGCCCTCCAGGCAGGCAGAGCTCCTTCTGGCATTCCCAACCTGCTGCTCATCTCTGCCTGGCACAGCTGACCTGGAGCAAATAATCCATGCAAGCTCTCTGGGGAATATCAGGCCARGTGCTGGGAGGGCCCATCTCTGCCCACAGCCCCCAGGAATTGCTCAGATAGGAGAGAAGGGAGGGGGAAGGAGGTTCAGGCCAGGTTCCTGATGGGCTGAGGCACTTGGAAAGGACCAGCACATTCCTCCACCCTCTCAGCACACTCCCAGCTGCCTCCCACGCCGTGTCAGAGCCTCCTGGCCCCTCAGCAAGCCAGGGCTGATGTGGAACATTGCCCATGGCTCTGCACAGCCTTTTCAGCAGCAGCAGAGGATACACAACCAAAAGGGGCTGCTCTGGACACCCCAAATCCTGACTGCCAGGCTGGGCTCAAGTCATGCACTGGCAGGAGTGGGAGAGGCATTCCCTGTTCCAGCCATGCCCCTGAGCCCAGGAAAAAGCCTGATGTGTTCACCTCTGGTATCTGTGGTGCTCAGCTGGAATTGCAGTCACATMTCACCTCCAGAGGCTGCCTGCCCTCCTGGGGCCGTGGGGATGGCCTTGCCTGGAGTCAGGGCACACAACACGGGCTGTTGGTGCCCAGCTCTTCTGGTCCTGCTGGGAGACCCTGCACTGGAGGTGAGGAACAAGCTCCTCTTTGGCAAACACCTTCCATCAGGGGAAAAACTGGTGCACAAACTCACAGCTGTCCACAGCCTCCCAGGTGAGACCTATTTAAAGGAATGTTAAAGGATRTTTCGGTCTTGAAGGAAAGATATGAGGGCAGAATGAACTCCATGACACTGCAGGGGACAGAGGCCTTTGGAGATTGCTAGAAAGCACCTTCCTGTTTGAGAACAGCTCAGAAATCTATCAGGAYGGTTATAAAAGGTGTTTATCTCAGAAAAGCTGATACCCGTGGAGAGGACACGGATGTTTGATCTTCCAGGCGTTGCATTAACATCACAATCAGATTGTTCCGTAATAATTGGAGTCTAATCTCTACTGGAGGAGCTTCAGTTAGTGAACTCAGCAAGCCTCATGTACATGCAATCTGTAGCAGCAAAAAAAGGCTTTGTAGTAGAGCCCACACCAATTCAGTGAGCAAGGCATACTTGTATAGTGGTAAAATAMAAGGTCTTCCACAGATTTTAAAGAYSTATTGGGAAAAACATCTCCAAAATCTGCTTTGGAGAACTGGTTTAGAGAATTGCAGATAAATTGTGATGGTTCCACAGCACCACGCTGGACAGAAGAGAGGAAGAGCAGAGGGTCCCAAACACCTTTACARGGACAAATAGAGCTGCAACCCCCTTAGCAAGTCTAGAGTCATCCCAAGCAATCCCTGCCATCCTGTCYCCTCCATGCCTGAGGGCACCAACATTTTGGCAGCTGCTAACAAAGGTTCATGCCCAGAAGATGCTCAGACTCCAGGCACAGCTGAGCCCCTCCAGGTTCCCTGCTGAGCACCACGAGTCTGGGAGGAACAGATCTCCCCATAAGGAGAGAAACCAGTCAGCTTTGGGGCTGCCTTTTATCTCCACTCAGGATATCAGGGTGTGCTTTGAATGAAGTTTTTCCCTCACTGGCAAGCTAATCTTTCCCCAGGTCAGGTGTCTTTTTTCACAGAAGTTACAACACCCTCTATTTCTGGGATGCCCAGCCTGCTGAAAAGGGCTGAGAGCAGAACAAGACTCACGTCAGAAGCAGCATGATTGCCTCGAACTTGCTTTCCCAGAAAAGCTGTCTCTCTAGGTTTCTCAGGTCACTGGAGCAAAGTCCCACAGCACCAGCTCTACCTGGCAGGTGCTCCTAAGATTTCTCCAACAGATGCATTTTCATTACTCAAATGTCTAGCCCTTTCCTTTTGAGGCAGTGGGCACAGRGTCAGCCTTCAGTATTTTTCAGGGCATAGAAAAGCAATTCCAGAGCTAAGGGCTGACCTCAGCTARCCCTGGGTGCACCACTGTGATGCTGACATGCCCTGTGAACAATTCAGCACACTTTTACAGGAATGAGGGCACTGCTCTTTGTCTCTGGTTCTTCCCCACTGCCACAGAAGCCAGGCACACATCTCACTGACCACTGGAGCCTCTGATCCTCCCACGACTGAGCACCTCCTCCTCAGCCTTCTGCCCTTCCCAAACCCCCCTTTTTTTTTAATGTTTCCAGATGGTGAACAGGCAGGATGTCTCACCCCAGGCCTGGCTGCTGGCCGGGGCAAGGCTCACTCCACCTCTGTGCTGCTGGGGAGGTGGCAGGGGAGAGATATCAGGGAGAAAAACAATTAGCTCCTTGTTTCAAGGCAAGGAGAGCAGGCTTTGGGTCCAGGGGTATCCTCAGCAAGGGGAAGGACCCTCCCCATTGGAAAGCAAAGCCCCTGGAAGTGGCTCCCAGAGCAAAGTCCCCATAGCCAGCCCAGGGAGCTGCCAGGATCCTGCTAGCACACAATAAATTTCCACCTGCCTGGCCAGACCTGTGCCTGCAGCTGACACCCCAGGGCCTGCTCACAAACAAGGGTCTTGCTGGGGGTTATGGCCTCCTTCCCAAAGCTCAGGGAGCCCCATCTCCCTGCTGTGCTGGGTGATCAGTGTGCCAAGGGGCTGATTCCTGCCTTGGGATTCTGCYGCTGAAAACTCTTTTACCTCACAGGTCACAGGCAGATGCTGATCCAGCCAACTTCAGCACTGAGTAAAATCTTCATGGGGAATAAAAGGGAATAAGCAGTGCCAAACACAGTGCAAAGACAGCCCAGTCCTGTGTGGGGAGACAAGTTTCCCTCAGCTGTCCCTGAGTGCAGCTGCCCTTCCCCATGGAAGACCTTTGCAAAGCAGAGGGAGGCTGCCCAGGAAATGCAGGACTACAGCTCCAGCTCAGTGAGGGCATGAAGAGAGCCACAGTGCCTCCAGCACAGTGAGCTTGGGAGAAACACACCACTGCTCTTCCCTGGCTCCCTGCAGCCCTGCCTGCTCCTGCACACCCCCATGCCATGCTGGGACCAAGGGCAGGACAAGCTGGGTCCCCCCAAGCCCTGCCAGGGCTGCTGGCTGCAGCCCCAGGGCTTCATGGGGCACAGCACGGTGCTGGCACAGTGGGCACTGGGAGGAGAAGGTTTTACCAAACATCCTTATCTCTGAAGATGCCTTTCTGACCTCCTCACCTCCAATATGTGTTTATCTCCACTACACAACTTAATCCTCCAAACTACTCTGGCAGCAACTCCTGGCACAGGCATCCTCYAGAGAGTTTTGAAAGATGCAGAAGAGAAGTGCCAAGTTTCAAACCCAGCTACTCTGATACCAGTTTATCCAAGGAAAATTAATAGCTGCAGCTTGCCAAGCTACATCCATTTAGGAAACGCTCCATCACAGAACTACTTTGTGTGTTACTTCCTCACACTGGGGAAAACAAATCAGCTCAAGAAATGCCAAAAGACCCATGTATTGCTGTAAGGAGCATATATTTTTATCTTGCTGCTGATGTCAGACACAGAGAGGTGAGAATATGAAGCCTGCTAGCTGTTCACAGGCTGCTGAACGCTTCCGTAGGCTCACGGCTCTCTGCTGATGGATGCTTGCATCAAAGCTGCCCTTTGCTCACCACCCCCTCATTCAGCACAGCCCATTCCTCTCACTAACTCCTGAGTGTCTGTTTTCTGCACATCACCATGCTGGGCTTGGCTGGGCAGACTGAATTTCCTTCGCAGCAGCTGCCATGGGTTTGTTTTTGTGCTGGGAGCAGGGCTGATAACCCAGGGATGTTTGAGCTCTCCCTGAGCAGGGGTTGCACACAGCCAGGGCCTGTCCTGCTCCTCACCCTCACCAGTGAGGAGCTGGGGGGCACAGCCAGGACAGCTGATCCCAGCTGAGCCCAGGGACACCCCAGCCCTCATGGCATCACCCTCAGCACACAAAGCTGGGGCAGAAGGAGGAAGGGGAACATTCTGGGTTTGTCTTCCCAAGTAATTGATGGAGCCCTGCCTTCCTGGAGCACCTGCCTGCCACGGGAGGCAGTGGACGAATTCCCTGTTTTGCTTTGCTTGCATACACGACTTTTGCTTTAGTTATTAAACTGTCTTTATCTCAACCCACGGGTTTTCTCACTTTTACTTTCCCAATTCTCTCCCCCATCCCACCAGTGGGGAGGGAGTGAGTGGCTGCGTGGGGCTGAGTTGCCAGCTGGGGTTAAACCATGAKAATCACTCAGCCATGTTCTCCTTTCCCTGGGTGGCAGGAATAAACCAGGAGACAGGTTTTAGCCCAAGGGCTTGACACACGCCATGAAAAACTCTGGGGATGTCTGTGAAAAATCTGCTGAAAAATAAGGTCAAGTATGTTAGGGATAAAGTTCAGATCARAGAGCTACTTAAATGGGAGGGAATAAAAAAAGATGCAAAGAGGAGGAGCAGCAGCAGCTAAGATTACACATATGTGCCGTGAAGAGCATTGAGATCAAGTCTGAGGGAGGTGTGGACATTTCCTGCTTTAGAAGCAGCTTTGGAGAAGAAAATAAAGGTCTGTCTTTTCACCCACCCAGGGTAGATGCTTCAAAGCATGATTGGCTTTGGGGATAAAACTTCCCAGAATGGTCAGAAGCATGGATGCTCCCAAGATCATTGGCTATTCTGTACTTCAGAAAATATATTTCATGCAACCATAAAAACTGGTGRAAGCATCCCAAACACTGCTAAAGTAAAACTTCAGCTCATTGCAAGATCCTGGTACAGATTCAATCTCCTCAACAGCTCTACTGAAAATTGAATATGATTGGGYTGTAGGCCTGTGGTTTGAGGACTGGCTGGAGAGATGTCAGAAGCAAAACACCAAACAATGAATGATGGTAAGAAATGCTACTTTCAAACAATGAATGGAGGGAAATAAGGGGCATACCTTCAATCTCAAGTGTTCCCACCTGCAGCCATGACCTTGAAACACATTAAACAACACAATCTGAAAAAGTCAAGAGAAGTCACAGAAACAGCTCTGAAATCCCGAAAGGTGAGCTGGAAATGAAACAGSATTCAACCAAGCAGGAGATCAGGAATGGTAGACACAGACACAGGTCCTACAGACTGCAAAAAACCCCACAGCTGTATAGACATGTCCTTTCTGCCTGCAATAGCAATAAAGTCCCTTCTGTGGAAAGCTATAAATGCAGCCCTTTCCAGGGGGAAATGATGTGGCACAACCCTCACCATGCAGGATGGGGATCTCTGTCCAGAGCATGGCATTGCTCAACTCTGACTCAGGAAACGCACACAGCACACGTTTGGTGACATCACCTAAGCACTGGTTTCTGTCACATGGCCTCATGCCTTTCCAGGTAAAATGAAGAGTTTCAGTCAAAGGAGGGATGCTGGGCTGGCCACCCACACATCCTCTTCTCCACACCCACAGCCTGGGTGAGAGAATGCCCTTCAGAAGGGACAGGGAATGTGTGACTGTAAGGGTGGGCTCTCCTCAGCTCCTTGGAGCCAGTCATTTTAAGGTATGAAGGAGGAAATCAGGTTTCAAGATGTTTCTGCARTGGAAACCACCTCAGGTTTGAACAATATTGGACTTGCACTTGCCCTTGTTTTCTTCCCATGAACCATATACTGCAGGCAGCACAGGGAGTTGCAGCATCTTTTGGGTGCAACCCCTCCCCTTTGTCACATCTGGCTGCTCCCAAACCCCTCATCTCCCTCAAACTCCCCATCATCCTCGACATTTCCAAGTTTAAAGTACAGCCATGTGTCACTGTGATATTTTATGAAAAATCCCTTCGCCAGGATTTCTTCTCCTGGCAAGATGAGAAGCCTCAACTTCTCCATGTTTTGCTCCTCTGGAATGTGATTTGGAGAATTGTTTACCCGGCATGTGAATTGTTTTTAATTAATGCCCAATCACAGCCAGGTGTGTCAGACTCTCTGCGTCTGTCACGAGTTTTGATTATTCATTCTTGTCGAGCCTTCTGATGTCTCCTTTCTCTTTCTCTAGTATGGTTTTAGTATATAATTTTCTTTGATACACTAAATGTGATTTGGTATATTGCTCCTCTGGAATGTGATTTGGAGAATTGTTTACCCGGCATGTGAATTGTTTTTAATTAATGCCCAATCACAGCCAGGTGTATCAGACTCTCTGAGTCTGTCATGAGTTATTATTCATTCGTTTTCTTGCTCTCTGATGTCTCTTCTCTTTCTGTAGCATTATATATATTTTAGTATATAATTTCAATATATATATAAATATGATATTGATATTAATATAGATATAATATAGTATAATAATATAATATAAGTATGAATATAAATATAATATAAATATTATATAATATATAACTATATATAAAGATATAATATTAATATAATATAATATAATATATATAATATTAATATAATTATAATATATAATAATATAATATAATATAATAAATATAATATAATATAATATAATATAATATAAATAATATAATATAAATAATATAATAACATATAATATAATAATAATATAATATAATATAATATAATATAATATATATATATATATAATATATCAGCCTTCTGAGAACTTGGAGTCAATTCTCATCTCTCACCTCGTCCTGGGGACCTCAACATCACAACAATTGTGCCCCAGCCATGCTGGCTGGCTGAATAAAAAAAGAAACGAGTCTAAGAAAGACAAGCCTGAATGAGTGAAGCTGCCGGGCAGGACAGCATCAGCTGCAGATGGAGGGAGCAGGGCMCAGGCAGGCTCACCAGAGCCTTCCTTGCAGCACATCTGAGGCCAGCCCGGCTCAGCACCCGCCAGCTGTTCCCATGGCTACCCGGGAAGATAAATTGAGTTCAAGGAACCTCGTGTCGCTACATTATTTAACAAACAGACAGTCACGCTCGGAGGAAAACACAGGCGGGACCCAGTTTAGCAGCCGCGTGGGCCTGTCAGACCGATGGATGCCCTCACGGCGTGGAAAGGCCAAAATCCAGCTCAGCCCAAGCCTAGCAGGGTGCTAGCCATAAGGAGAGTCCAGCATGGACAAAAAAGAGCCATGCTGGTCCTGCAAGCCACAGCTGTTTGTCCAGAAACACAGCCAGACCCTGCACCTGACACAGCCCTGGGTGCCTGAGCCGTTTGTGAAAGAATCCAAAGCCTGACTTCAGGAAAGGAAAGGCCTCCCCGGCTGCCAGCCTGTGCTCCGGCCCAGCAGAGCTGCTCAAAGGCAGCYCTGGGCAAAGAGCAAAGGGATGTGGGCACAGAGGAAAGCACAGGAGGAAAAAAGAGCATGGAGGAGTATTGCAATGCTGGGATGGATGGCCCCAACAAGGGGAGGAAATGATGCGTCTGACTCCATGGACATCGAAGGCTAATTAATTTATTTATTATACTATATTATTCTATACATCTAAAACTGGATCTGCCAAGCACTCAACCCTGCACACACTGCACAGAATCTCGTGACTGTCAGCCCACAGTCCTGACKCACACACACACCTGGCCCTGACAGGCCAAGGAAACAAAACCCCATCACTGTGGGTAAACAATCTCCATATTGCATTCTACTTTGGCACAAACACAGGCACAGCAAATAAGAATTGTGTTTTCTTTCTCTGAGGTTCAGAGAATGTGAATCCCAGAAATATTCCTGGGAAGAACTGTGCCTTGCTTTTCTCTGTGAAGAGAAATGTGGGGCTACAGAGGAGTAATAGGGTGCTGGGAGAGATGAGCAGGTTTGAGGGAAAAGGCATTGATGGAGCTTATGTTGGAAAAGTGGCTCAGCATGGCAGCAGTGAGGAGAAACAAGAGGGGCCTGGGGGGAGCTGAGACAGGGAAAACAGGAGCAACAGGAGGGGTTTGGCCKCATGAGTGCCCCAAGCTGAGGCAGGGAAAGCAGGAGCAACAGGAGGGGTTTGGCCCCATGAGTGCCCCGAGGCAGCGAGGGATGAGCAGGACTGTTCTCACCACACCATGTTCTCAGMGCTGGTGTAACCCAGCCTTTCCCCTTCCCCAAAACCCTGCAAGGAGCAGCAGAAGGTGACCCAGATCGCTCTGTGATTCACCAGCCAGCCGCACAGTGCCACGATGTGCAGGTTCTGTGAGATGCCAGGGTCCACCGGGCCATTCTGAGGACCCTTCTGGGCAGGCAGGGGACACGTGCGGGACACAGGCAGGCCAGCAGTGCCACCGTGTGGGAGCAGGTCACCTCCCTCTGCAGGACACGGGCAGCGAGCTCTGCAAACACAAACYCACATACATCTATAAATAAACTCAGCTCTCACCCTCCCCCCGTCCCYAAACTTGAAAAGAATGAGAGGTTTATCCAGAGAAATTTTCTCAGCCAGAAACCTGCTCCTTGCTGGAAGCCAAAAGACTGTGTTGTCTCTCAAGTGATTTTCAATAATGCCCAGAAAAATAACTCTCTTTTACCAGGCACTGGAGTGAGACTGACAGGACTGTAAATACCAGGGTCTTCCTTCTTGCTCATCTTGCAAACTAGGACTTTGGCCAGCTTCCAGTGTGCAGGGACCTCTCCAGGCTCCCAAGACTTGAAAAATAATGGAGAGAGATCCTGTGATGACAGGCCCAGCATTTATTTTCATTTCACTCTGGGATGAACCCCATTGTGCCCCATAGATTTATGTGCATACAGCTGGAGCAGCAAGCCTCAAACACGTTCAGTTTTGGCTGGGAGTTTATCCTGCCCCTAATCCCAGCTCCAGGGCTCCCAGGGCCCATCTGATYTTAATGACAGAGGGGAAGAAGGCATTAAACCTCTCTGCTTTGTCCATGTCCCTGTTTGTAAGGTGTCTGACCTCATCAAGTGCAGACTGATGTTATTTCTGAACCTCCTTTTGCTGTTAGCATGTTTTAACAAGTCCTTTTTGCTGTCTTCACAGCGCTGGCAAGCTTGAACACTAATCAGGCTCTGGCCACATGAACTGTTGAACAGCATCTCCCTCGTTTTCCTGTGTAACCTGTCCTTGCTTCCAATGTCCATACACTGGGCCTTCTGTTCCCCCCAGAAATGAGTCCCTGTGACAATAACCTGTCCTTTTCTCCTCCACAGGAGTGATTCTGATATGGAATGCAGGTCAGCTTGACCTCATTGATGCCTCCAACCTCCATGGAGCATAGTCCTCAGCACTGGTTCCACTTCCTCTGACCCAKGGGCACCTGAGAAGGTGGGGTAACCCCAGAGGAGCACACAAGAAATGCAGTTTAACCCTTGTGTGCAGCACAGAGCACTGGGAACAGCTGATTCCAGGGGAAGGCACCAGCACAGGCAGGAGTTACAAGGAAACAGTGTTAGGAGGAGTTCTCTCTAGGCACCACTGTGCATTTGTGCTGGTATCCTGAAGCACAAGGTAAAAATCTGGCATGTAGGGGTTTAGAACAGAAATGTAACTATCATTTTTCTGGCAGCCACAAGTACTCCACAGGTGTTTTCACTGAACTTTCCAACACCTTCATAGGTCTCCATCCTCAGACAGCACTGCTGACTTTGACATTGCTTCCTTCTGTTGAAAATTGCCTTTATTATCTGGTTTCTAAGTTATAAAAATTTACGTCTTGGCCTCCAGAGCCAGCTGGTTTCCTCTCTACTTTATAATAAAGGCTATCTTATCTGGCTTTATGGAATGCTGAACTTCAACAGCTAACAGCCATTGAGCCATATGAACTGGTTGCACCCCGGCATTTGTTGATCAGAGAAAATAATTTTCCTTCAGTAATATCCAGATAATTGTCCAAACTCTAGCAGTTCTTCCCACTTGGCATTTG
This sequence comes from Sporophila hypoxantha, assembly GCA_002167245.1. NCBI lineage: Eukaryota > Metazoa > Chordata > Aves > Passeriformes > Thraupidae > Sporophila > Sporophila hypoxantha. The sequence goes on along the minus strand of NDFG01000062.1, from coordinate 121,598 downwards.
AGCTGAAATTTTTGGTAAGAAAGTAAAGCTTGTTCTGCAACAGGTCAGGAGTTCTCAACAGGAAATTAATTTTTCTATTGATGTTTTGCCATTGGAATGTAACTCAATCAGCACATTTAACTAAAACCCACTCAATTCTCTAGAAATGATCTCATTGAAATGGACGGATTCCTCTGGAAAGGCTGTTATTTTTAACAGGAAAAAAGAGGTCAGACAGTGATCAAAGAAAGCAGGCAGTGGAAAAAGTTCCTGATTTAATGTCGCCTMTTTGAAGGAGAGGCAGATATTGGCAGGTACGTGTTCCTGTCCTGCAATTCCAGCCTGGTGTKCCCTGTCCCACACCCCGACCCAGTGTCCCTTGTCCCTCACTCCGGTCCCGCACCCCGGTCCATCTCTCTCCTGTCCCTCACTCCGCTCCCTCTCCCTCCTGTCCCTCACTCCGCTCTCTCTCTTCCCCTGTCCCTCACTCCGCTCTCTCTCTTCCCCTGTCCCTCACTCCGCTCTCTCTCTCCCCCGTTCCTCACGCCGCTACCGCAGCCGCGTCCCCCGTCCCCACAGTAACGCCGACACGCCCCGCCCCTCACGCCCCCACAGCCAATCGGAGCCGCCATCCCGCGAGTGGCGGCCGCTCTGCCCAATGGCCGCGGAGGGCGGGAAGGCGCGGGGGCGGGCCGGGGCGCGGTGACGCCATCGCGCCGCGCCGGCCCGCTGCCGGGGCCGCTGCCGGAGCTCGGCCCGCGCCGCCGCCGCCGCCGCACGGCCATGAGCCAGTTCAGCTTCGGGGCGGCCGCGCCCGGCGGCGCCTTCGGCCTGGGCGCGCCCCGAGCCGCCGCCAACGCCGCCACCACGGCCACCAGCGGCTTCTCCTTCTCCGCGCCGGCGCCCGCCCCCGCCTCCACCGGCTTCAGCTTCGGCAGCGCGGCGCCGGCGGCGGGCGGCAGCCAGCCCGCCGGGCTCTTCTCCTTCAGCAGGCCGGCCACGGCCGCGCAGCCCTCCGGCTTCAGCTTCGGCTCGGCCAGCGCGGCCCCCGCCGCCCAGGCGGCCGCCGCCTTCCCAATGGGGTGAGAGCCGGGGCCGGGCGGGGACGGACGGACGGACAGAGGCACGGACAGGGGGACGGACAGGGGGACGGAGGGAGCGCGGTCCTGTGGGTGCCGGGCGAGGGCTCTGCGGGGAAAGCTGCTCGGAGCGAGCCTTGGCCCTTGTGCCGGCTCTTCCCAGCGCCCCGRAGGGCTCGGCGAGCCCCGGCCCCGGTCCCGCTCCGTTCGCACGGGAGCCCCCGCAGCGGGGGGAAGGAGATGTTCCGCGATCCCGGCCGGAACGGGGCTGCAGACGCGAGCACGCASAAATGCTGAAGCTCTGCTGCCCAATATCAAACGTCTCGTTCTCTCRGGCCCGGATCCGGAGTGCTCTGAATGCTTTCCCGGCAGTTTGGGAGGGATTTGCCGATCAGGAAAGGCGGCGATTTCTGGAGCGGTTCTGCAGAGCTGCTGCTGGCAAAGCTTGCCAGATGGGAGCTGTGGGAAGCGAGCTCAAATGGGGACGAGCAGGAAAAAAACAGCCTTGTGTAGAGGGAGTGGAAATGGTGAGCTGAGAGAAGGAGCAGCAGCAGCTTCGCGTGTGCTCCATAGAATGCCCTGTGGTACCTGGGTGGGCGAGGCAATGAAGGGACAGGCGGTAGAATGAGCCCTGAGGGGGATGGCAGGTGACAGCAGCTGGATGGAGTCTGTTGTCAGAACTGGGACACAGCCTGGCCAGCMGTGCAGCTCTCTGAAAGGTTTCTGCTGTCAGGAAATGCTCAGGGAGAAAGCCAGCTGTGCACTTGGGTGCGTGTGTGTCTCAAGCAGAATGGCTTCCTTTCTTTTCTTTTCTTCCCTAGGGCAAACCCCCCAAAAGTGACCTTTGGAGCCAGCACTGCCACTCCAGCTCCTGCAGTCACGGGGGGCTTTTCCTTTGGCGCCCCTGCTGCAACCAGCACCCCCTCGAGCCAGGCAGCAGCCCCGTCTGGCTTTGCCTTTGGCTCTGCTGCCAGCAGCAGCAGCAGCAGCAGCACGGCTCCCTCTGGGACCCCAGGAGGCTTCACCTTCTCCAGTGGCAGCACGAGCCAGGCGGGCACGGCCGGGTTCAGCCTCGGCCCCGCGGCTGCGCCGGCCACGTCGGCAAGCGCTGAGCTTTGCACGGCCCCTTGCGGCTGCTGCCAGCACCAGCACGGCCACCCTGGCAGCTGCCACCCCCACAGCAAGCGCCCTTCAGCCTCGGGGGCAGCCCTCAGGTGGTGAGCAGCCTGGGCTGTGCAGTGTCAGACTGGGACACGGCGGACACAGCTTGGGGTCACTGGATGGGGCTGTGGGCACAGTTTTGGGGTCACTGGGATGGGGCTGTGGCACAGTTTGGGGTCACGGTGGGCTGTGCTGTGGGCACAGTTGGGTCACTGGATGGGCTGTGCTGTGGCACAGTTTGGGTCACTGGATGGGGCTGTGGGCACAGTTTGGGGTCACTGGGATGGGCTGTGCGCACAGTTTGGGGTCACTGGGATGGGCTGTGGCACAGTTTGGGTCACTGGATTGGGGCTGGGCACAGTTTGGGGTCACTGGGATGGCTGTGCAGTGTCGGAGCGTCACAGTTTGGGTCACTGGGTGGGCTGTGGCACAGTTTGGGTCACTGGGATGGGGCTTGTGGCACAGTTTGGCGTCACTGGGATGGCTTGGCACATGTTTGGGCACTGGATGGGCTGTGCGGGGCACAGTTTGGGGTCACTGGATGGCGTGGGCAAGTGCATGGTGGCTGTGGGCAACAGTTTGGGTCACTGGCATGGGGCTGTAGGCACAGTTTGGGGTCACTGGATGGCTGGGCACAGTTTGGGGTCACTGGGATGGCTGGCCCAGCCTCATCCCAGTGGGCACAGCTGTGAGCAGCAGGTGAGCAGCACTGACAGCAATGAGCCATGGAGTGCCCAGGTGTGCTGAGCAACCACCAAAGGGAACAGAGGGCACACAGGTGCAGGGCATCAACATGAGGGTGTAAAGGCTGGGCTAAAGAACAAGAAGCGTGCTTGATCTTGCAGCCTCGAGTGGTTTGTGTGTTTCTTTGTGTGGGTTGAAACCTTCTGAAAATTGTATGGTGACACTCTGTGTGTCCTGGCTGTCTCAGCTGTGCCCTGTGGCTGTGACAGCCTCGGGGGCAGCTGGGGGCTGGGAGCCTTTGGCCTGGGATATCTAAGGGTGGAATGGGGTTGCAGATTCTGCAGCCCCTGGTTGTGCTGGGGCAGAGAGCACCAGGGCTGCAGCCAGAGCTGTTTCTGCCAGGCCTGTCCAGGGGCTGCAGTGCGGGCAGCAGTTGCTCTTAGCCTGGAGGAAGGAATTCATCTTTTCCTTTTGCTCCTGGTTCAGTTCTCGACCTTTGGGCTCAGCCTTCAACAGCAGCCACCAGTGCAAGCACAGCAACCCTGACCACAAGCACCAGCAGGCACCCAGCCTGAGCTTTGGAACCAAGCTGGGAGGTAGGAAGCTGTTCTAAGAAAACATTCCTCAAGGCTTTGGGGACTCTGCTCTCCTCCTGGCTGTAGCTGTCTGTTAGAATTAGTCAATTCTCTTATACTGGGGTGTGGGAGGGGCCACAAGTTTGTTCTGTGGTTTGCCCTGGCAGTGGGATCTGTGACAGCTCCAGAGCATTGCACAGTGTGTCCGTGGTTCTGATTGTGTCCAGTGCCAGATTCTTTCTGTGCTTGTTTGGGAAGCACAGGGAAGGAGGCACAATCTAAATGGGCAGATTGTGGAAAGAACGGAGGTGGAGGGAGAATAAGAGGAAAATAAAGTTAAAATGCTGAATGCCAAGAACCAGGATCGTGGCTGCAGTTGTGTGTCACCCCCAGCAGGGTCGTTGTGCAGGGCTGGAGCTCAGTGTGCTCTGCTTTAACAAGCTGGAGCTGTTTGTCCCTGCGCAGTGCATTCCACAGCTGCCAGCACGGCCTCCACCACCAGCACCACCTCAGTGTGGGCTCCACGGGGCCCTCCTGTTTGCATCTGTGGCAACTTCTTCAGCCCCAGCCTCCTCCAGCACCACGGGCCTCTCATCTGAGTCTCTGCAGGCAGGTTTGTCCCGTGGGCACACACAGGGGCAGCCAGGGGCTTGCTCCCTGGGGCTGGGGCTCGCTGCTGGCTCCCCTGGGGCTGCTGCTGCTGCTCCCCTGGGCTGGGCTGTGCTGCTGCTGCTGCTGCTGCTCCCGCTCCCTGGGGCTCCTGCTGGCTCCCCTGGGGCTGGCTGCTGCTGCTGCTCCCGCTGGGGCTGGGGCTGCTGCTGCTGCTCCCCTGGGGCTGGGGCTGCTGCTGCTGCTCCCCTGGGGCTGGGCTGCTGCTCTGCTGCTCCCCTGGGCTCCTTGCGCTGCTGCTGCTCCCTCTGGGCTGGGGCTGCTGCGCATGCTCCCCTGGGGCTGCTGCTGCTGCTGCAGGGAGAGGGGAGGCAGGCTGGGCACAGCTTCTCCAAGGGCCCTGCCTATGTCCATGGCTCATGCCAACTCTCAATGGTGTCTTCTCTTCACAGTGGTGCCCACTCCACTGCGTCCACTGGGACAGCCAGTTCTGGGGAACACTTGGCTTGGATAAAGGTTCCTGCAACCAAAGCTGCCACCACAAGCACTGCCCACAGTAGGAACAGATGCTGAAAGTCCCTGAAGAGAGGAGGAGACTGAATTCAGTGCTCTCTCTAGAGGTGTAAAGGGCCCAGTGTAGAGTAGCAGCTCAGCAGCTGATGATTTGATAAAGCTCAGAGTAACTGAAAAGCAGCACAGTCTGTCTTTCTCTGATCCATTTCCACCTCTCTTGTGAGAAACACAGAAGTCTCTCATCCCCACTGCAGAGTGTGCAGGGAGAGCTGGGTGTGCTGGCGAGTTCTTGGTTCTAGCAGTAAAACATGGGAATATTGAGCAAGGGGTTGGGCTGGGGATGTTTTCATCCCTCCTTGACTGATGTAGGATCTGCTGTTGTTCCCTTCAGAGGGATCCACTGCAGCTCCTCCAGCCACGGGCACCCTGGAGCTGCTCTGTGTTTGAGAGGTGCCAGCTGTGTCCCCTTCTGCTGCCTGACCTGAATCTCTTCCTGCAGGGACAACTTCTGCTTCTGGCTTTCCTRTGAACCTGAAGCCATTGACCACCACTGGTGCCATTGGAGCTGTGACCTCCACAGCTGCCACAACCACAGCCACCACAGCCAGGTGGGAGTTTGCTGCCATTGACCCTTTCCTGCCTGGGCTGGAGCAGCTGCAGGGCTCAGGCTGGGCTCTGGAGCAGSAAGGGGAGATCAGTGAGAGTTGTGCTGTTTGTCTGTCCTGACCTCGTGTCCTGTGCTGCCCTCACTCCTCTCAGTGCCCCCCCAGTGATGACTTATGCCCAGCTGGAGAGTTTGATCAACAAGTGGAGCCTGGAGCTGGAGGACCAGGAGAAGCACTTCCTGCATCAGGCCACACAAGTCAATGCCTGGGACCGCATGCTGATCGAGAACGGGGAGAAGGTGAGGAGGCCTCCAGAGCAACCTCCTTCTGCTGCCTTGGCTCCTTAGGGGCTCTCTTACAGGTGCAYCAGGCATCTAGAACATGGTACAATTAGCTGGGAGCTCCCCCTGGGTGCTTTTCACAGTCTCTGTGTGTCTGCTCTGGCCTTTAGGCCTTGGAGCTGGAAATCTGTTCTGTGCCTTTGCTCTGTGATACCAAGTTCTCTTGGGGGGGATTATTCCAAGTTTATTCCATCATTGGGGTGGATTAGTGATGAGGAATAAGAAGTAAGGGAGGATCATTCCTCCCTTATTCCCTCTTGGGTCTGTAAATCTTTGTGTCTATCTCTCATTTCCTGCAGAACTTGCACAGTGCTGCTTTCTCCCTCCCACCTCTCTTCTTTGCAGAGCTGACTTCTTGGTTTTCAAGGTGTAATGAAATGTCTTCTGTTTCCAGATTACTTCACTACACAGGGAAGTAGAGAAGGTGAAGGTTGACCAGAAGAGGTAGGAGACCATGAGCACTTGAAATGATTTTATTTCTTCTCTGCATTGTCCTGCCTGGCTGTGGGACGGCTCTGCAATGTCTGCAACACGAAAGGGAAGCAGTTGGCATTTCTCTTTGCAGGCTGGATCAGGAACTGGACTTCATTCTGTCCCAGCAGAAGGAGCTGGAGGACTTGCTGACCCCTCTGGAGGAGTCTGTGAAGGAGCAGAGCGGGACCATCTACCTGCAGCACGCGGATGAGGAACGGGAGAGGACGTGAGGCACCGACCTGCTGGGCATGGGGATGGGCACTGTGCTGGGCTCCCAGCAGCCAGCAGCACGTGGAGCTGGGATGGGGGACAGGACTGAACAAGCAGTGCCTGCTGTCAGATATTTCATCCTGTTTTATGCATGGCAACTTAGATTTTACGCTTTAGAAACTAGAACTGTGAGTGGAAGCCCTWGAATCAGCATGAAAAGCTCTTTGGATGTTGGTGTAATCAGCTGTCTGGGAAGASGTTACTAATTTTGGCATAATCTTGGAAAGTTAGTGGTTCTTCAGTGCCAGCAGTGGTGAGAGCAGAGGACTCTGTGTGGCACAAGTCCCCTAGTAAGGCTTTAGTGGTGCATCATGGCTGGGTAATTAAAGGCAGTGCTTGTCGGGTTCAGGAGAGAAGGCATCTTGAATCCAGGCTTGCTCCTTTCTTCAGTTCTTACAAAGCCTTGCAGGACGTCCTCCACTCTCCTGCTTGTCTGTAGATCAAGGGAGACGGGCTGGGAGTCCCTTCCTGTGGGTTTGGAGCCTCTCTGGCTCCTCTTCCCAGGTCTCTGCTGCTCTTGGCTGCAGATGTGGAAGCTCATTCTGATTGCCCACAGTTGCTGTGACTGCAAGCAGCTCTTCAGAGTTTTCTTTAACCATTCTGATCTTGTTTCCTGTGTGCTCTGCAGCTACAAACTGGCTGAAAACATCGATGCTCAGCTGAAGCGCATGGCACAAGATCTGAAGGACATCACTGAGCACCTGAACACATCCAGGGGCCCAGCAGACACGAGTGATCCTGTAAGTGCCAGCTTCTTTCTTTATGATTTATATTAAATTTATCTTAGTGCTCCTTATGGCTGTACTCAGCAGCTTTTTTTCAGTATAAGTTTCCTTTCAGTATTGCAGACTGAGTTTTTCCACATTCATTTTCAATTTTGACACCTCAAGCCTGAGGTGAGGAATGTTCTGCTGGTTCCTAGGGCTAAATTAAAATAAGCCAAAGCCACAGACATATCCTCTAACTGTGCAGTTTTCTTGCTGGTTTGGAGGAGCAAAGTAGCAGCATTGCTGCACACACTTCCCTGGCCTAGTGGCTGCTGCCTTTGGGAAGCTGGGCAAGGAGAAACTTGCCTTTGACTCCTCTTGCTGTTTATGCAGTCTCACAGCTGACTTGCACCTTCTCTCTCTGCTCAGCTTCAGCAGATCTGTAAAATTTTGAATGCACACATGGATTCCCTGCAGTGGATTGACCAGAATTCAGGTGAGCTTTGTCCTGCAGCCTTTTGGGACTGTGAATGGGAAGCAGGAGCCTGTGTGTGAGTGTTTGTTCATCCCTGAATTCCTGAGGATGCCTGAGGAGTGTTCCTCCTCACCTTCAGTGGCACTGTCCCCTCTGAGCTTGAATTCTCCTGCTGTGCCTGATTAGAGGCCTCTGCTCAGAAGTTACTCCTGACAACTGCTGGTGTTTTACCAAAAAAGCCCTCCTAAAATGTTTTTCTTTGTCCTGCAAGCAAAGCTGTGCAGGGTTGTGTTCTGGGGTGACTGTGACATTAATTCTTGTTTCTGCCCCAGCTGTGCTGCAGAGGAAGGTGGAAGAGGTGACCAAGGTTTGTGAGAGTCGCCGCAAGGAGCAGGAGCGCAGCTTTAGGATCACCTTTGATTGAAACACTCCCATGTTCAAAGGATGGACATAAACACCTCTCTTTTTTGTGCAGGTTTTGAGATCCAAAATGATGACTTGGCTTTTGTTRCCTTTTCTTGCAATAAAATGTGTTGTTTGTTCCCAAAGGTGATCTTTGTTMTATTGGACAGGAGAAGCTGCCTGAAGTTTGTGGGGAAGTGTGGTCTCTGTGCTTTAGCTGTGCCTGCAYACTGGTGAGATACACAAATGCTGATTTGGAGGGCTTGGGGAAGTCTCTGTCTCCAGAGGCGCCAGCAGAGCTGGGAGGCTCCCAGGACTGAGGGTCTGCAGCAGACCCTTGGCTCTAGAGGACTTAGGACTATAAACATCYAGAAGCACACACTAAGGAAATACCACAATTAGTGCATTTATTTACCTGGCCTCTTCCCTCCCTCCTTGCCACAACAGTGTGTGGGCACTGCCCAGCTCTCAAGAAGAGCCCAGTCCCCAGCTCTCCCTTCCCCACTCTGAGACTGCTGGTCCTGCACTGTCCCAGGTTCAGTCACAGCTTTCCCACAGCTCACTGAACTGCACAAGGCTGCTGGTTCTCCATCCCTCACGTGGCAGGAGGGTTCTCTGCAGCAGAGGAGCTGGGGGTGGCAGAGTCAGCCTCTGGCAAATGCTTCCTGCTTTTCCCAAAGGCGATGACCAGGGGCTTCCCCTGCAGCTTGTAGCCYTTCAGCAGCTGCAGGGCTCTCTGGGCTGACTCTGTGTCTGCAAGGAGAGGGCACAGTGGGCACAGGAACCTGGCTGGCACAGGGACACAGGGTCATCCTATGGGTGTTCCCATCTGCTGGCCACTCAGCCTGCTCTGACGTGCTGAATGAACACTGCACATGACCGACCACATCGCTCCTGCCCTGGTAAATCCCCTTCCAACGCAGGGAAAGGACCYTGGCACAACAGGAAGATAAAAGGAGTGAATTCCCCTGCTTCTCCTTGGCAGCAGCACAGTGCCCTGCAGGAGGATGTGACACCTTTGGGAGGCACAAGGCAGCAACTCACCAGGGAAGGTGATGAAGGCCTGATCCCTCATGCGGCCGCTCAGGAGGCGGAACTGGATCGGGGGGCTGTCCTCCCTCTGGAACCGAGCAAACAGGGACACCAGGTCCCTCACTGTCACTCGGGGGCCCAGGTTCTTCAAATACAGCACCTGGAACAGGGACACACAGGGTCAGCCAGCCTTTGCCATGCAAACACACCTTCCAGCCTGCACAGCTCAAGGTGTGAATTAGCTCAACCCTCACACCCACATGCTAATGATGGCATGTAGAGGACAGGTGGGTGTACAGAGAAAGGCAGCTCTGAAGTCAAGGCATCACCATGCTTGCCTGCATCAAAAGCTGACAGTTTCAGTTTATTATAAAACAGTTCCGTTTATTTAGTTCAGTTTATTTATAAAACAGTTTATTCAGTTCATTCTGTTTATTTACAAAATGCAATCATCTCCAGCTACCAGACAGGATCAGTCCGAGTAAAGTGACAGCAGGACTCAGCCAGGCCCAAACAGACCAGAGCACATCCTGACAGGTGAGCTGCTGGAGCCAGGGAGGGCTGGGCTCACAGGTACAGCTCTTTGCCAGGCTGGTGCCTCCCCATCAGAGCCCAAGGTCCCTTTTCCCCCCACAGTGGAGGCTCCTCTCCCCCCTGGCCTGCAGGATCAGCCCAGCAACTTCAAGGCAACAGCAAAGAGGAGCCTCTGCCTACTGACACAGCTTCAGGGCATCCTGCTGAGCAGGGATAAACCCTGGTTCATGTCAGCTTACCCTGCTGGGCTCCCCTGGATGGTAGGATGAGAACCTGGGGATTTTCCGGAGTTCCTCCTCTGAGAGGCGGTTCCTGAGGATCTCCTCTTCTGGGACAAACTCAACTGGCTCTTTGATAACCACAGGCCTTGGAGGGGACTGCTGGGGCTCTGTTGCAGACACACTGGGACTTGCTGCTTGRTCTGCTTGCTCCTCCTGGTCTGGAAGTGATGAAGTCTCCTCAGTCCTAGACCCCTGTGGGGTGGGGGACGAGCAGGGGTCACTTGCAGCAGACTGCACTTTTTCAGGGCATTTCTTGCTCAGCAGCTCCTGGTAAACACTCTCCAGATGAACCATGGGGTCCTTTTCATCTGTTCCCCTCTTCTGAGTGTCATCTAATTCATAACAGAGATATGTGGTAACTATCACCAATAACCTGGAAAACACAGACTGCAAGAAGAGACACAAAAAGGAAAAACCCTGTTTCACCCCAGCCTCTGTGCCCAGCCCTGCAGGTTGTTCAAAACAAGAGCAGCCCCAGCAAGTGCTGGTTCCTCAGCTCAGGATGAACCTGCAGAGAGCAGRAGCTCCACCTGTGCTACATCAGAGCTCTTTTCAGAGATGCCCTCACTTGCTTATCTGCAGCCACATTTCAGCACTTTCTAGTGACTCCTTCAACACACTTTCCTCCCCCAGCATGTGCAGCAAGGATGGGCCATGCTGCCTTCCTGTTCCACTACCTGGAATAGGAACATTTGGCTTTCAAGGACATCAGATTAAGGTTCTGGGTTTAAAAAGGTCCATGACATGGACTGATCAATGATCTCTTTCAATTCTCTTTAATGGAAATGASGACAAATGTGAGAGCAGCATCTCCCAGCCTTCAACAGGATCCAAATCCACTTCAGGGATGAAGCTTTAACAAGTCATTCCTCCTCTTACCTGCTCTGTGCCTTTGCTTCCTTCACCCCCTGCAGATAAGGAACAATCCCCAGTCCCACCCAGGCACTTTGTGTAACTCAGACCCCYAGGCTCTACCAAAGCATCACCCCAGCTCCTCTCCCACACCCCAAGCTGCTCTGCACTACATGCACCACCCCAAGGAGACCCAGAAATGCACTTTTGTGACAGTGGTCACAGGGGTCTTATGTTGAAGGAAGAGATGAGGATTTGACTCCATATTTCAGAAGGCTTGATTTGTTATTTTATGATATATATTACATTAAAACTATACTAAAAGAATAGAAGGAAAGGTTCTCAGAAGGCTGGCTAAGCTAAGAATAGAAAGGAATGAATGACAAAGGTTTGTGGCTCGGACAGAGAGCTGAGCTAGCTGGGCTGTGATTGGCCATTAATTACAAACATTTAAGATGGGCCAATCACAGATGCACCTGTTGCTTTCCACAGCAGCAGATAACTATTGGTTACATTTTGTTCCTGAAGCTTCTTAGCTTCTCAGCAGGAAAAAATCTTAATGAAAGGATTTTCATGAAAAGATGTCTGCGACACACTTTAAAAGCAGGCACTTTGCTTAACTCAGGCACTTTGCTTAACCAGGCACTTGGCTTAACTCAGACCTCGAGGCTCTACCGAAGCATCACCCCAGCTCCCCTCCCACACCCCGAGCTGCTCTGCACATCATGCAACACCTCAAGGAGACCCAGAAATGCACTCTAAAAGTTCTCATAAAAGAGAACCAACTCTGCCTGCTCCTGTAAGAGAGGAAAATATCTCCTCCCACACAGCACCAAAGCAGAGCCACATCCTCAGGGACAGAACAGCGTGGGGCTCGCACACGGGCTGGCTGTGTGTGCAGGAGGAGCCCTGGGTGGGGGCAGCACCTTGGTGGTAGAGGGCCCTGAGGAAGGAGTGGCGGTCTGTGCCCTGGAAGAGGGCCTGCTCGATCTCCATCTCCCGCCGGCTCAGCTGCTTGCTGCCCGCGAAGCGCTGCGGCAGCGCCAGGATGCGGCGCCGCTCCTCCAGCTTCTCCCGGATGGCATCCAGCCGCTCCTGCGTGGCCTCGGGGGCTGCCCCCAGCCCCGAGCCCTGCGAAACAACCACAGTTGCATTCAGCGACAGCACGGCCTCCTCCCAGAACCAGCCAAATGCCCCGAGCCCTGCAAAGACAACACAGCTGGCATCAGCAACAGCACGCCTCCTCCCAAGCCAGCCAAATGCCCCAGGCCTGCAAAAACAACCACAGGTGGGATAAGCAATTCTGGTATTTTCTGAGACCCCCAGTGTTGGAGGGAATGAATGAATCTGACTCCATGTTCTTAGAAGGCTAATTTATTATTTTATGATCTGTTGTAGTGTGTTTTTAGGCTTTATTAATTGTTGGCACCTGTGACTGTGTTCACAGGTCGGTCCGAGGATGAGGAAGAGACGAGGATCTGACTCCATGTTTCAGAAGGCTGATTTATTATTTTATGATATATATTACATTAAAACTATTTATAAAAGAATAGAAGAAAAGATTTCATCAGAAGGTTAGCTAAGAATAGAATAGGAAAGAATGATAACAAAGGCTTGTGTCTCTAACAGAGTCCAAGCCAGCTGGGCTGTGAGTGGCCATTAATTAGAAACAACCACATTTAGGGACCAATCACAGATGCACAGTGAGCCAGAAACCACAGAGGAGCTGCAGCACAGCCCTACAGCTCAGCTGAGAGCAGGGAGCATCCCTGGGCAAACAAACCTGACTGCAGGGGCCACCTCATGCTGCCAAAGCACACCCAGCTGCTGCAGGGGCACTTCTGCTCCCCATCCACCTCCATCAGAACACGCTTTCATGGGGCTGGAGGTGCATTTTCTGTTCTCAAACTCACTTTCAAAATTACTGTGGCAGATCCTTCTGCCTCAGGCAAGAAACCAGACTTCACTGCACTGAGCGCAGCCCAGCAGAGCTCCCCATGGTACCTCTGCCCCACATCTGCACAGCTGCTGCCATTCAGCATCTCACAGCTTCCCCCAGGCACAAAAGGCTGTTTATAGGAAAGGCAATTCCCGGAAATCATTTGTTGTACTTTGTTTTCAAAAAAGCTGCCACTTAGCAGATGAAAATAACAGAAATCTGCACTCAGTACTTTGCCAAGAGCTCCCCAGGCAATCTGAAGTTCTGTCTCAGCTGACATTATTCATCACTCATGGTGGAACATTTCACTCAGGGCCTCCACCTCCAAAGCTTCACATCACTACCTGACTTAGGCTTTCTCCATAAATATTCTCCTCTCAGAACCTGTAGATCTAACGTTGTACCCTTGAGTGCTCACTCTTATCTTATTTGAATCCTGTCAGAGGAGTGTTTTCCATACAAGATAATTTTTTCTGAACGTCCCAGAATACATTTCATACTAAATATAACAGCTGGTACTGACGACATTGATTTTCATTCTTAAATTAACACACTCCTCTCTGCACCAAGCTTTAATCAGGGCCACACCAGGGCTGGATTTGCATTTAAACACCAAAGCAAGCAATGACTTCTCGCTTAAAAGAGGCAAACCCCTGATGTATCCAGACAACTCTCTCTCTGCACACAGCTATCACTCAGGAAGAGGAGCAAAGGGAAGCCAAGGATCAGCCCATGTCCTGGTTTGTATTTCTAGTTTGGCAAATTAAGAGCAGGACACTCCAGTGCACCTGACATAGCACAGCCACAGAAGCCTCTTGTGTTTGGAATGTGAAATAAGGTGAAGGTTGGGGAAGGGGAAAAACCTGCTGGAAGACAGCACCAGGGAGGAGCCAAGGCTGCCCCCACACATTGGTCTCAGACATGCCTATTTTCCTGTGGCTGTCCCAGGGCCCCTGAAGGACCTGCAAGCCCCCAGGGAGAGCAATCCCTACAAACACACTAGTCCCACAATCAGCATATGGGATCCAGGGATCTATCAGGATACTCAAAGGAGATGTTGAGTGATTTGAAATATTTTCTCCTTCTCTTCTAGAGCATTTAAATCCTTCACACACAGGTATAAACAGGTGAAATGATTTGAGATCAAGACAGAGCAGGAATATCCTCAACGTCCTGCTCTGTTCCAAAGGACCCACTCCTGTCTCCACCACACCTTTTAATCGACCATTCCACCACAAGAAAAGAGCCAGAATGAAATTGTAGGATATTGCTGGGATACAGGTGGGCCATTCTTTACCAATGGCTTACAAAGGACTGGAATTTTCACCACGAGTGCCACAGGGTCAGAGGAAGCTGACCACCTCAGTGGTGCAGAGCACAGCGCAGCCCTGCCACTGTCACATTTTCTGAAAAAATCCCCTCTCGCCAGATTTCTTCTCCTGGGAACCTGAGAAGCCTCAGAGAGAAATGAAAACAATAATTATCTGATTGCTGCTCCTTGTTTGGTTTGTCTTGCTTTGGAATGTGGTCTGGACATTGTTTTACCAACTTGGTCATTGTTGATTGTTTCATGTGTATTGTTTTTACTTAAGACTCTCAATCACCCATCAGCTTGCTGGACTCTGATGTATGATGTTTTTCATTATCTATTCTTTAGGTTTTAGTGTCTTCGTTCTGACTAATGTATTTCTGTTTTTGGTCCGTGTTTGCTATTTTGTTCGTTTTTGTAATGGTTTATATATTATAGGGTGTATGATTTAGTAAGGGTTGAGTTTATTTATTATCTTTATAATTTTATTGTTTTTTGGGTTTGTATAAGATATGTGTGTTTATAATGATAGTTTATTATTTAATTTTTAATATTATTATATATTGTAGTAACTGTGAGGTTATTGGAATAATTAATTTATATAGTTACGTTTTATGGGTTGATCAACTATATATGTATGGACAGGGTTCGACAGTGTGTGATCGTGCGGAGTGAGTGAGAGTAGCTTTTTAGGTAGTTTGACTTCATTTGTTCAGAAGTTGATATTTTTTGTTGTGGGTATAATTAGTGTAGATTAAATACTTTTATTGACTCATAGAGTGCAATCTAGATGAGAGGATTCTTTCGAATGTCTAGAGTGTCTTGACGGTGGAAATAGAAAAATATAATAGTTTTTTTTATTACAGAATGTCTATTGTGGCGGTGGACTTAGATCTGATGCCAGAGCTGTGCTGTATTTTGCGCATGAGATTTAAAGTCATATTGTGTAGTGAGACCGATTCTAGTCAGATTCGGACTTAGTTCTGCATGTTCGCGACACGTCAGAGTAGTAGCGTCATGTTTGATTTATAGTTTGTGGTTCTTTTGAGGCCTGCTGCTGGGATGGCTTTTTCTCATTAGTGAAATGATATAGTTCTAAGCAAAAGTAGTATTGAATTTCAGTGTAAGTGTCTAGTATTATTGTTTTATAATTTGAGTAATAATAATTTCTGTTTATGAGTATAATTATGATATTAATTGTAATTTTGTAACTTGTATGAGTATGAGGTATTGTGAGTAATATAAGTGTATAGTTTTTGATTAGATGTGATTAAGTTGATAATATTAGATTGAATATAGCTTGCTAATGATTTCATTGGATCAGACTGCTGCAATTTCCTCTCTCAGGTGTCCTGTTGGACCCCAAGGTAAAACAGCTAGACCTCTACCTTCGCTTGTTCTGAGCCTGGTTCTTCCAGAGCAGGATCTCCGAGTCAGAGAGCCCCAGCTCCCGGAGAGAGGAGGTTTCCTTGTCACTCTCCTGCAGGGCCTGGAACTGTGACAGGCTCAAAGCCCCCGCAGCCTCTTCCCCAAAGGGRTTGTAAAAAGCTGCAGGGGCAAAGCATCTCCGCTTGGACTTGCACCTGTGAGCCAAAGGAACAGCACAAACAGCTCAGCGCTGAGGAACGGCGGGCAGCAAGGGCTGCTCCCTCCCAAAGCACACCAGATCAGGACTTACTGCTCGATGGAGACACTGGTGTCCAGCTGGTGGTGAAGGAGGCTCTTCAGCTGCCGCTCTCCTTCTGTCTCCAGGTCCTCCAGGAGGAGCTCATCGCTGGACAGGCTGCTGTTCACCCTGGGGCACACAAACACAGCACAGGCATGGGAAATCYGGCAACAGGGGAAACACTGCTCAAAACACATCCCTGCTACAGCTCCTCCACCTCTTGGGCTGGTTTTATGGGATTTTAAAAAACACAAGGAACCAAAAGTACTTGACCAAAACTCCCTTTAACATTACTAGAAAATTCAACAGATTTGGGGCACCTTTGAGAACATTAAAGGACCCCAAGGAATCTTCGGGTGTTTTTGTATTGGTGGAGAGGCTGTTTGTTCACTTTAAAATCACACGCCATCATTTTTATTGACGGAAATCATCTTGTATCTAGCATCTAGATGCAAGATGATGCATAACTTCCATTCAAACACAGGATCTAGCAGTGTCTGGCTAGTTTGAAATGAGTCAGGCAAGAAAGAAGTGAAGCCGCGACGCCGAAACGAAACTGTGACTTTCAGCAGCGCTTTTCCTTTTCCGGGGTCACCTGCTCCGGAGCAGAGAGCTCCCAAACCCAAAACCCACCCCAGAGCCAGACCCACCCCAGCCCGGCCCGGCCCGTGCCACGCTCCCGCGCCCGGCGCTGCTCCGGCCGCAGCAACGGGGGTGGCACCGGGGGTGGCACCGGGCCCGGGCCGTGCCCGGCAGCCCGTGGGGGCTCTCTGGGCACCCGGGAGCCGCGGCTGCCCCGCTCACCGGCGCATGGCCCCGCCGCTCCGCACCGCCAGCGCCTGAGGGGAGCACCGGGAGCCGCCCCGGAAGGAGCGGCCGGGCCGGGCAGCGGCACCGAGCGGGGCCGGGCACGGAGCGGAGCCCCGGAGCTGCTGCACCGAGCGCTGCCCGCCGTGGGGTGAGCGGGGACAGGGGACAGGCACACCCCAAAAACACCCGCACCCCTCTGCAGCTGAACGGAGGAGGGAACACWGAATGCAGGGTTGAGAGAAGCACCGGAAGAGATCGCTCGTCAAATGTCGTCACGGGCAAAACAGGCTGAACGGAGATGGCAAAAACGCCAGTCGCTTGGTTTTGAAATTTTACAAGTTTAATAGTAATAAAGTGGTTATTAAAAGAGCAATYTAATTAGAGTAATAAAAWTTTTGGACAATTTGAATTAGYACAATATGAGACAATAGAGGCAAAGAGTTACAGACAGTCCGGGTGCCTCTRTCTGGGCAAAAATAAGTCCGAAAAAGGACKCACGTTAACAGAGGATTAACCCTTAAAAGCAATAGCCTMTTYCATATTCATACACCTCATACATMATGCATAAATTCCATTCAAACACAGGATTCTGTCTGGTCWGTGTCAGCTTCTTCCTCTGAATCCTGACGACGTCGTTAAACCAGAACGAGGCAGGGAGAAGTTCGTTTCCTCTGACAATGAAGCAATAAATTCTCTTTCTCTGAAAGATTTAGATGTCCTGTGGCTGCTATCTCGGTGCAAGTCCTTTCTTTAAAAAAGTATCTTACACAGCATAGTTTCTATTTTAACATTTTGTTATAACCTAAAACTATATTTAACACGCTACTTAAGAAAATTAATACAGCGTAACTTTCTAACATAATACATATAATATTCATTTTAATATTTGCAAAAAGCCAATCATACAATACTCATTTTTCACAGTAGAGATACCAAATAAGTTTATTGCTAACCAAAGCAGAGCAGGATAAGGGGAAGTAAAATCAGCCCTTAGAAAGGCCTTCCCCCCAACCCATCCCTCCTACCCCAGCAGCACAGGGAGATGGGAATGGGGGTCAGGGTCAGTTCACAGGGGCAGGGAATGGGGGTCAGGGTCAGTTCACAGGGACAGGGAATGGGGGTCTGTGCTGGTGTTCACAGGGGTCCCAGGATGAGGGAAGAGACGAGAATGTTGACTCCATGTTTCAGAAGGCTGATTTATTATTTTATGATATATATATTATATTAAAGCTACACTAAAAGAATAGAAGAAAGGATTTCATCAGAAGGCTTGAAAGGAAAGGAAGGAATGGAATGATAATAAAATCTTGTGACTCACCAGAGAGTCTGAGACAGCCAGACTGTGATTGGCCATTAATTAAAAACAACCAACATGAGACCAGTCAAAGTTGCACCTGTTGGATTCCACAGCAGCAGATAATCATTGTTTATATTTTGTTTCTGAGACCTCTCAGCTTCTCAGGAGAAGAAAAATCCTAGCAAAAGGATTTTTCATAAAATATGTCCGTGACAGGGGTCATGGTCAGTTCATAGGGAGAGGGAATAGGGGTCATGGTCAGTTTGTAGGGAGACAGGAATGGGGGTCATGGTCAGTTCAGCACCCCAGGTTTGGGGTCCCTCCCATGGGAGACAGTTCTCTGTGAACTTCTCTGACATGAGTCCATCCCATGGACAACAGCCCCCCTCAAACTGCTGCAGTGTGGGGCCCTCTGCCTTCCAGGACAGCTGCTCCAGCCTGGGAGCAGAGCAGCTCAGCCACAGGCTCACAGCCTCCTCCCAGGCATGCCCCTGCTCTGCCCTGGGGCACCTCCATGGGCTGGAGGTGGATCTCTGCATCCCCATGGGCTGCAGGGACACAGCTGCTGCACCATGGTCCTCACCACKGSCTGCAGAGCAATCTCAGCCCTAATGCTTGGAACACTTCTTCCCCTCTTCTCCTCTTCCACTGACCCTGGTGGCTGCAGAGTTGTTCACCTCACAGGTTTTCACCCCGCTCTTCTCTGGCCACAATTACAACTAAGCCACAAATRTGTTTTTATTTCTTCTTAAATCTGTTTCACAGAGGCATTGCTACCCTATCTGACTGGTCCAGCCCTGGCCAGCAACTTGTCCATTTTTTTGGAGCCACCAGGGACTGGCTCTGCTGGACATGGTGGAAGCTTCTGGCAGCTTCTCACAGAAGCCARCCCTGCAGCCTCCTCCCAAAACCAGGCCATGCAAAACCACACAGAGCCCTCCAAGGCAGCATTTCTGTCACCTCACCAGTCTGCAGGCACAGCTAAAGCACAAAGAGCACAAACRTRATCCAGTTTCTGATGGGAGCAGGTGAAATCCTGTCCAACACCACAAAGACTGGCTSTGAACAAACAACATATTTTATTGTAAAAAAGGAAACAAAAACCAGGTCATGATTTCAGTCCTTAGCTCCCAAACACCTCTGTTTTCTGTGGAGGTTTTATGTCCATCCTTTGAACTTGGGAYTGTTTCAATCAAAGGTGATCCTAAAGCTGCGCTCCTGCTCCTTGCGGCGACTCTCACAAACCTTGGTCACCTCTTCCACCTTCCTCTGCAGCACAGCTGTGGCAGAAACAAGGGATTAATGTCACAGTCACCCCAGAACACAACCCTGCACAGTTCTGCCTGCAGAATGAAAAATATTTTCTTGATGAAAGTCACTCAGATTTGACAGTGGACAAAGCAGAAGGAAAACACAACCCAAAGCACTGCCAATAAGAAAACTTCTTCATTATTGAATGGCAGAGGAAAAAATGTGTCTTCTTTCTAGGAAAATTTAAAGGAAACACATAGCTATTTTCACACACATTCTGTAAAGAATTCAGGTGTCACAGYAGCTGTACCAGATTTCCTAAAAAAAGGCATGTTTGGAATGTGGAGCTTAGCAGCAGTGCTATGAAAGAAAACACCTAATTAGACCCCYACCTAAGCCAATAATTCTGTGTGAACACGGAGAACAGCAGGCCTGCTTTCACACAAGCAGTATGAGCATTTCCCAGCACTGCAGCCAGGCAGAGCACTCGAGCTGCTGAGAGGAYAGCTGCTTTATTCTGCCGTGCCCCCGTGTGGCTGCTACCAGTTAAAATCCAAACGGCACAGAATTCCAGAATCCCTCACCAGGAGGCACTCTCCCAGGGAGAAAAACTCCTTTTTTCTGTCTTTAGTATGACTCCACTGTCAAATGTTCACTCCTGAATGCATCTCTCTGTGCACTGGATCTCAAGCTTTTGAGGCTGTGAAATTCRCAGATTATTCCTCCAATTACCCCACCTGCAGATCAAGGCAGGCTGCACCATCTTACCTGGATGTGGCTTCCCATTTTCAGATTCAAGGCATGATAACAATCAACACACACACTTCCCCTCATCAATTTTCCTGCATCACAAGCAAAACCCACACTCCTTTAGAAGTTGAACTACATAACATTAGTTTGACACAATGAATAAGGTTTTTAAGTTCTCTGCTTCGCACTGACACATTTCAAGGAGGGCTTTTTGGGTAAAAAATACCAGTTGTCAGGAGTAACTTCTGAGCAGAGGCCTCTAATCAGGCACAGCAGGAGAATCAAGCCCAGAAGGGACAGTGGCCACTGAAGGTGAGGAGGAGACACTCCTCGGAATTCAGGGATGAACAAACACTCACACACAGGCTCCTGCTTCCCATTCTACAGTCCAAAAGCTGCGGACACAAAGCTCACCTGAATTCTGGTCAATCCACTGCAGAGGAATCCATGTGTGCGTCATCAAATATTTACAGAATCTGCTGAAGCTGAGCAAGAGAGAAGGGTGCAAGTCAGCTTGTGAGACTCGCATAAACAGCAAGAGGAGTCAAAGGCAAGTTTTCCTTGCCTAGCTTCCCTAAGAGCAGCAGCACTTGGCCAGGGAAAGTGTGTGCAGCAATGCTGTACTTTGCTCTCCAAACCAGCAAGAAACTGGCTACAGTTATAGAAGATATGTCTGTGGCTTTGGCTTATTTTAATTTAGCCTAGGAACCAGCAGAAGATGTCTCACCTCAGGCCTTGAGGTGGCAAATTGAAAATAAATGTGGAAAAACTCAAGTCCTGCCAATAACTGAAGTGAAATCACTTTTAGTGAAACAAAAGTCTTCTCAGTTTAAAGCCACTAAAAAGGCCAACAAAATCAACTGTTAAACAGATATCAGAAGGAGCTGGTTATTCAGACCCCTTGTTTAATGAGGATATTAAAAACAGTAATAAAGTATGAGTGGAGTATCTCACATGGGATCATGTAAGGTAGAACTATATTGCAACATCTTTGCTCACTCTTTTACTCTTCAGCAATACTAATAAATAAAAGCCTATGCACTGTATCGAGCGTGCACTGTATGTGGTTCTGCTGTGGGCTATCCGTGATCAGTGTTTGTCATCAGCTGATCAAGAATGGATGTCCTTGTCAGTTCTAGTGGCGATGACGCTTCAGCGAGCTATTTTCGATTTGTTTCATCAGCCCACGTTCTATGTGCAGAGAGCAGCACACAGGAAACCAAGATTCACAAATGGTTTAAAGGAAAAACGTCTCAAGTACTGCTTGCAGTCACAGACAGACATGTGGTGCAACTCAGAAATGGAAGCTTCCCACAATCTGCAGCCTCAGATTGCATGCAGCATGACCTGGGAAGAGCAGCGCAGATGAGGCTCTCAACACACCACAGGAAGGGCATAGCCACCAGCGTGTCCTGTTCTCCTTGTATATTACACACGGAGAAAAGACAAGCACAAGAAGAGGAGGAACTGGGTGAGTAAAATCTGAACGCTCTTCGCCATGCCATCAGAAACACGGATTATGAATATCTGACAGGACAGGCACTGACTTGTTCAGTTCATGTCCCTTACCCCATGCCCAGCTCCACGGTGCTTTAGACTGTAGTAGCTGCTGGGGAGCCCAGCACAGTGCCCATCGGCATGCCCTGTCACCTACGGCAGGTCGTGGTGCCTCGTATCCCTCATCGCTGCCTCTCTACGCCGTCATCTGCATTCCGCGTGCTCTGCACGCGTAGATGGTGCCGCTCTGTGCCCCTTCAAGATTTCTTCCTCCAGAGGGGTCAGCAAGTCCTCCAGCTCCTTCTGCTGGACATAATGAAGTCCAGTTCCTGATCCAGCCTGCAAAGAGTAAATGCAAACTGCTTCCTTTCGTGTTGCAGACATTGCAAGCCTTCCCACAGCCAGGCAGGAAAATGCAGAGAAGAATCTAAAATCAATTTTTTCAAAGTGCTCATGGTCTCCTACTCTTCTGGTCAACTTCACCTTCTCTTTCTCTTCCTGTGTAGTGAGTAATCTGGAAACAGAAGACATTTCATTACACTTGAAAACCAAGAAGTCAGCACTCTGCAAAGAAGAGAGGTGGGAGGGAGAAAGCAGCACTGTGCAAGTTCTGCAGGAAAATGAGAGATAGACACAAAAGATTGAGCACCCAAGAGAGGGAAGTAAGGGAGGAATGATCCTCCATTAACTCCTTATTCCCTCATCTCACTAAGAATGCCACCAATGATGGAATAAACTTGGAATGAATCCCCCCCAAAGAACTTGGTATCACACGAGCAAAAGGCACAGAACAGATTTCCAGCTTCAAGGCCTAAAAGGCCAGAACGCACAACACAGAAGACGTGCTGTGAAAGCACCCAGGGGAGCTCACAGCTATTTGTACCATGTTCTAGATGCCTGTTGCACTGTAAGAGAGCCCCTAAGGAGCCAAGGCAGCAGAAGGAGGTTGCTCTGGAGGCCTCCTCACCTTCTCCCCGTTCTCGGATCAGCATGCGGTCCAGCATTGACTTGTGTGGCCTGATGCAGGAAGTTGCTTCTCCTGTCCTACCAGCTCCAGGCTCCACTTGTTGATCAAACTCTCCAGCTGGGCAATAAGTCATCACTGGGGGGGCACTGAGAGGAGTGAGGGCAGCACAGGACACGAGGTCAGGACAGACAAACAGCACAACTCTCACTGATCTCCCTTCGCTGCTCCAGAGCCACAGCCTGAGCCCTGCAGCTGCTCCAGCGCCAGCAGGAAAGGGTCAATGGCAGCAAACTCCACCATGGCTGTGGTGGCTGTGGTTGTGGCAGCTGTGGAGGTCAACAGCTCCAATGGCACCAGTGGTGGTCAATGGCTTCAGGTTCAAAGGAAAGCCAGAAGCAGAAGTGTCCTGCAGAGAAGAGATTCCAGGTCAGGCAGCAGAAAGGGACACAGCTGGCACCTCTCAAACACAGGAGCAGCTCAGGGCTGCCCGTGGCTGGAGGTGAGCTGCAGTGGATCCCTCTGAAGGGAATCAACAGCAGATCCTACATCAGTCAAGGAGGAGATGAAAACATCCCCAGCCCAACCCCTTGTCAATGAATATCACCATTGTTTTACTGCTAGAACCAAGAACTGCCAGCACACCCAGCTCCTCCCCGCACTCTGCAGTGGATGAGAGAACTTCTGTGTTTCTCTCAAGAGAGGTGGAAATGGATCAGAGAAAGACAGACTGCTGTTCTTTCAGTTACTTGAGGCTTTATCAAATCACAGGCTGCTGAGCTGCTACTCTAACATGGCCCTTTACACCTCTAGAGAGAGCATGGAATTCAGTCTCCCCTCTTTCAGGGACTTTCGCATCTGTTCCTATCCTGTGGCAGTGCTTGTGGTGGCAGCTCATTGTGTTGCAGAGAACCTTTATCCAAGCCAAGTGTTCCCCAGAACCTGGCTGTCCCAGTGGAACGCAGTGAGGTGGAACCCACTGTGAAGAGAAGACACCATTGAGAGTGGCATGAGCCATGGAAATGCAGGGCCCTTGGAGAAGCTGTGCCCAGCCTGCTCCCCTCTCCTGCAGCCAGCAGCAGCCGCCCCAGGGGAAGGGCAGGCAGCAGCATGCCCCAGCCCAGGGGAGCAGCAGCAAGCGCAGGCAGCCCCAGGGGAGCAGCACAGCAGCAGCCCCAGCCGCCAGGGGAGCAGCAGGCAGCAGCCGCCAGCCCCAGGGGAGCAGCAGCAAGCGCCCAGCCCCACGGGGAGCAGCAGCAGTAGCCAGCCCCAGGGGAGCCCAGGAGCCCCAGGGGAGCGGGAACAGCGCAGCAGCAGCAGCAGCAGCAGCCCCAGCCCAGGGGAGCAGCAGCAGCAGCCCCAGGGGAGCAGCAGCAGCCCCAGCCCCAGGGAGGCAGCCCCTGGCTGCCCCTGTTGTGGCCCAGGGACCAAAACAATGCCTGCAGAGACTCACGTGAGAGGCCCGTGGTGCTGGAGGAGGCTGGGGCTGAAGAAGTTGCCACAGATGCAAACAAGGAGGGCCCCGTGGAGCCCAGCACTGAGGTGGTGCTGGTGGTGGAGGCCGTGCTGGCAGCTGTGGATGTCACTGCAGGGACAAACAGCTCCAGCTGTACAAGCAGAGCACACTGAGCTCCCAGCCCCTGCACAACAACCCTGCTGGGAGGGTGACAACAACCAGCCACAGCTGGTTCTTGGGCATCTCAGCATTTTAACTTGATTTTCCTCTTATTCTCCCTCCCCTCCGTATCTTGCACAATCTGCCCATTTAAGACTGTGCCTCCCTTCCCTGTGCTCCCCAAACAAGCACAGAACAGAATCTGGCACGTGGGACACAATCAGAACCACAGGACACACTGTGCAATGGCTCTGGGAGCTGTCACAGATCCCCACTGCCAGGGCAAACCCACAGGAACAAACACTTGTGGCCCCTRCCCACACCCCAGTATAAGAGATTTGTCTGCTTCCAACAGACAGCTACAGCCAGGAGGAGAGCAGAGTCCCCAAAGCCTTGAGGAATTGTTTTCTAGAACAGCTTCCTACCTCCCAGCTTGGTTCCAAAGCTCAGGCTGGGTGCCTGGCTGGTGCTMGTGGTCAGGGTTGCTGTGCTTGCACTGGTGGCTGCTGTTGAAGGCTGAGCCCCAAAGGTCAGACCTGGAACCAGGAGCAAAAGGAAAAGATAGAATTCCTTCCTCCAGGCTAAAGAGCAACTGCTGCCCAGCACTGCAGCCCCTGGACAGGCCTGGCAGAAACAGCTCTGGCTGCAGCCCCTSGCTGCTCTCTGCCCCAGCACAACCCAGGGGCTGCAGAATCTGCAACCCCATTCCACCCCTTAGATATCCCAMGCCAAAGGCTCCCAGCCCCCAGCTGCCCCTCGAGGCTGTCACAGCACAGGGCACAGCTGAGACAGCCAGGACACACAGAGTGTCACCATACAATTTCAGAAGGTTTCAACCCAACACAAAGAAACACCAAACCACTTCCGGAGGCCTCTGGGCTAAAGAGCAAGAGCAGGTGTCTGCTCTTCTTGTTCTTTAGCCCAGCCTTTTACACCCTCATGTTGATGCCCTGCACCTGTGTGCCCTCTGTTCCCTTTGGTGGTTGCTCAGCACACCTGGGCACTCCATGGCTCATTGCTGTCAGTGCTGCTCACCTGCTGCTCACAGCTGTGCCCACTGGGGATGAGGCTGGGCCAGCCCATCCCAGTGACCCCAAACTGTGCCCACAGCCGCCATCCAAGTGGACCCCATAAACTGTGCCTTACAGCCCCATTGCCAGTGACCCCCAAGCTGTTGCCCACAGCCCCATTCCCAGTGACCCCAAACTGTGCCACACGCGCCATCCCATGTGACTCCCAAAACGTGCCCACAGCACACGCCCCATCCAAGTGACCCAAACATGTGCCCACAGCCCATCCCAGTGACCCCACCACTGTGCCCAATGCCCCATCCCCCAGTGACCCAACTGTGCCACAGCCCCCAGGACCCAACGCTGCCACAGCATCCGGTGACCAACGTTGCACAGCCATCCCAGTGACCCCAAACTGTGCCCAGCCCCATCCAGTGACGCCAAACTGTGCCACAGCCCATCCCAGTGACCCCAAACTGTGGCCACAGCCCCATCCCAGTGACCCCAAACTGTGCCCACAGCACAGCCACCAGATGACCCCAACGTGCCCCAGCACAGCCCATCCAGTGACCCAACTGTGCCACAGCCAGCCCATCCAGTGACCCCAAAACTGTGCCCACAGCCCCATCCAGTGACCCCAACTTGCCCACAGCCCATGCCAGTGACCCAACTGTGTGCCGTGTCCCAGTTCTGACACTCGCCCAGGCTGTCACCACCTGAGGGCTGCCCCCGAGGCTGAAGGGCGCTGCTGTGGGGGTGGCAGCTGCCAGGGTGGCCGTGCTGGTGCTGGCAGCAGCCGCAGGTGGCCGTGCAAAGCTCAGCGCTTGCCGACGGTGGCCGGCGCGCCGCGCGGGCCGAGGCTGAACCGGCCGTGCCGCCTGGCTCGTGCTGCGACTGGGAAGGTGAAGCCTCCTGGGGTCCCAGAGGAGCCTGTGCTGCTGCTGCTGCTGCTGGCAGCAGAGCAAAGGCAAAGCCAGACGGGCTGCTGCCTGGCTCGACGGGGTGCTGGTTGCAGCAGGGGCCAAAGGAAAAGCCCCCGTGATTGCAGGAGCTGGAGTGGCAGTGCTGGCTCCAAAGGTCACTTTTGGGGTTTGCCCTGAGGGAAGAAAAGAAAAGAAAGGAAGCCATTCTGCTGAGACACACAGTGCACCCAAATCACAGCTGCTTTCTCCCTGAGCATTGCTGACAGCAGAAACCTTTCGAGAGCTCGCACAGCTGGCCAGGCTGTGTCCCAGTTCTGACACAGACTCCATCCAGCTGCTGTCACCTGCCATCCCCCTCAGGGCTCATTCTACCGCCTGTCCTTCATTGCCTCACCCACCCAGGTACCACAGGGCATTCTATGGAGCACACGCGAAGCTGCTGCTCCTTCTCTCAGCTCACCATTTCACTCCCTCTACACAAGGCTGTTTTTTCCTGCTCGTCCCCATTTGAGCTCGCTTCCCACAGCTCCATCTGGCAAGCTTTGCCAGCCAGCAGCTCTGGCAGAACCGCTCCAGAAATCGCCCCTTTCCTGATCGGCAAATCCTCCCAACTGCCGGGAAAGCATTCAGAGCACTCCGGATCCGGGCCGGAGAGAACGAGACGTTTGATATTGGGCAGCAGAGCTTCAGCATTTCTGCGTGCTCGCGTCTGCAGCCCCGTTCCGGCCGGGATCGCGGAACATCTCCTCCCCCCGCTGCGGGGCTCCCTGCGAACGGAGCGGGACGGGGCCGGGGCTCGCCGAGCCTGCGGGGCGCTGGGAAGAGCGGCACAAGGCCAAGGCTGCTCCGAGCAGCTTTCCCCGCAGAGCCCTCGCCGCGCACCCACAGGACCGCGCTCCCTCCGTCCCCCTGTCCGTGCCTCTGTCCGTCCGTCCGTCCCGCCCGGCCCCGGCTCTCACCCATTGGGAGAGCGGCGGCCGCCGGGCGGCGGGGCCGCGCCGGCCGAGCGAAGCTGAAGCCGGAGGGCTGCGCGGCCGTGGCCGGCCTGCTGAAGGAGAAGAGCCCGGCGGGCTGGCTGCCGCCCGCCGCCGGCGCCGCGCTGCCGAAGCTGAAGCGGTGGAGGCGGGGGGCGGCGGCCGGCGCGCGAGAAGGAGAAGCCGCTGGTGGCCGTGGTGGCGGCGTTGGCGGCGGCTCGGGGCGCGCCAGGCCGAAGCGCCGCCGGGCGCGGCGCCCCGAAGCTGAACTGGCTATTGGCCGTGCGGCGGCGGCGGCGGCGCGGGCCGAGCTCCGGCAGCGCCCCGGCAGCGGGCGGCGCGGCGCGATGCGTCACCCGCCCCCGGCCGCCCCGCGCCTTCCGCCCTCGCGGCCATGGGCAGGGCGGCCGCCACTCGCGGGATGGCGGCTCCGATTGGCTGTGGGGCGTGAGAGGGCGGGGGTGTCGGGCGTTACTGTGGGGACGGGGGACGCGGGAGCGGCGTGAGGGACGGGGAGAGAGAGGGAGGCGGCGTGAGGGACGGTGGGAGAGAGGAGCGGCGTGAGGGACGGGGGAGAGAGAGGGAGCGGCGTGAGGGACGGGGGAGAGAGAGAGGAGCGGGTGCAGGAGCGGAGAACGAGGAGCGGAGCGCAGGGATGGGGAGAGAGAGACGGCGGCAGTGAGGGATGGGAGGAGACGGAGCGGAGTGAGGGATGGGGGACAGCGGGACCGGGTGCAGGACAGGGGACACCGGGACCCGAGGGAGTAGCTGGAGCTCCCTCAGGGGATGCTTAGGTTGGTYTCTGCAATGGTTCTTCCCCCAGAGGTTGTCGGGCACGGGAACAGGATCRCAGGGAGTGGTCACAGCCCCGGGGCTGGCAGAGTGTAAAGAGCATTTGGACAGCGCTCCCAGGTATTGTATTATTATTATTTTTTGCCCCCGCCGAGGGGAGAGAATGATGCATCTGACTCCTTCTTATCAGAAGGCTAATTAATTACTTCATTATACTATATTATTCTATATTATATTACACTATGTTACATGACATCTAAACTGGATCTGCAAGCACTCAACTCTTCACACACTGCACAGAATCTGGTGACTGTCAGCCCACAGTCCTGACACACACACACACCTGGCCATGACAGGCCAAGGAAACAAAACCCCATCACTGTGGGTAAACAATCTCCATCTTGCATTCTACTTCGGCACAACACAGGCACAGCAAATGAGATAAGAATTGTGTTTTCTTTCTCTGAGGTTCAGAGAATGTGAAACCCAGAAATATTCTTGGGAAGAATTGTGCCTTGCRTTTCTCTGTGAAGAGAAATGTGGTGTCACCCAGGCACGTGCTGGGGCTCGGGCTGTCCTGCACAGGGCCAGAAGCTGCACTCACCCATCCTGATGGGTCCCACTGAGCACATTCTTTGATTTTATGTTTCATATTCTTTGATTTTATGTTCCATTTTACATGTTTTGTCATCACACACACAGGAACTTGGCTAAACTTTTCCTTCCCAAGCGCACAGCAGGAAAATTGTGCTTTGCAGGCTGTTCCAAGCACATTTAGTTCCTACTTCATCTGCCACTTGTTTCCCCTGCACAGGTGAGCAGTGGCTATGGATTTGGACAGCGTGTTCTCAGGCTCTTCTCTGCAGAGCCTCGCCAAACTGCTGCGWGATGCTCCAGAAGAGGATGATGATGATGGTGATGATGATGATGTGGTGAGCCTTTCATGGGAGGTGCTGCTTCTTTTACATATTGTACCATAGCCTTATGTTGTTGATCAAGGAGAAGCAAATCTCTTTTTCTCCAGAGTGAGTAAAAGCAGAATGAAAACTGTGGTGGTGTTCACAGGGGTCGCAGGACCAGGGAAGAGATGAGAATCTTGACTCCATGRTTCAGAAGGCTGATTTATTATTTTATGATATATATTATATTTTTAAAAAATCATATATTAAAACTATACTAAAGAATAGAAGAAAGGCTTGAAAGGAATAGAAAAGAATTATAATAAAATCTTGTGACTGACCAGAGAGTCCGAGCCAGCTGACTGTGATTGGCCATTAATTAGAAACAACCACATGAGACCAATCACAGATGCACCTGTTGCATTCCACAGCAGCAGATAACCATTGGTTACATTTTGTTCCTGAGGCCTCTCAGCTTCTCAGGAGAAAAAATCCTAAGGAAAGGATTTTTCATAAAATATGTCAGTGACAGAAAACCTTAYAAGGTTTTGGTCTGAGTGAAACAGCTRYAGGATCCTTTCAGAGTAACKAGCTRTTGAGAATGAGCAAGATGCCCCAGGAAAACAAGGAGACATTGTGAGCACAACYTGTGAGGGAGGTTCAGTTTTTCAGCCTGAAGGAAAAGAGAACATGGACTTGAAAGAGTTTCAGATACTTCAGGCTTCCCCTACTTTTCCCTGAACTCTGCTGGAGATGAAGGCAATTACAACCAGATATGAGGGGGAAAATTTGCTGCTCAGCTTCTGAGTAAGGACCAAAATATCCAGAGGCAACTGAGTGTATTAATTGCATATGTCAGGCATTGAAGAGCTGCAGAGATAATTGATCACTGAAGTACAACAGGTGTTTGGTGGTTGTAAAATAGAGAAAGGGGAACAATCATTCTAAGGTGCATAATCTGAATGAATAATGAGAGAAATATCTGATTGTGTTCTTCTGTATCAGTTCCTCTCAGGAGCTGATGAAAATCACAGCATTTGGAGAGCATGCATTATTCCTGCAACATGCAACACCTGATTTTATCCAGGCCTGCCTGTGTGCTGGGAAGAAATATTCCCAGGAGCCACAAAGGTGCCAGCAATGTAGAAGGCCTCTGTGAAGGCTCAAAACTTGGCCAAGTCCCTCAGAATTTTGAACAGATCATATTATGACATGGATAACAAAAAAAAACAAAAAAAAACCAAACAAAAAAAAACCAAAAACAAAACCAGAAAAACAAAAAAACAAACAAACAAAAAACCCAAATAAAACACACAAAAAAACAAGTAAAAAACCCAAACAAACAAACAAAAAACAGATGACAAAAAAAAAAACCAAAACCCAAACAAAAAAAAATCCAAACAAAAAAAACCAGATAACCAAAAAAACCCCAAAAACCAAATAACAAAAATGGAAATACCTGAGTGTTCCTCCAAATCATTCCTCAACAAAGAACTGACCAGCCCCAGCAGTGGCAATGCAKGTGATATTTGGGATAAAAGGGGTGCATATCCCTTGAAGTTTTATTTCAGTGGGTTTCAGATGTGGTCCTTCACACCCCAAATATCCTCCAGCTGTTTAATGCCTGCCTTTTAAACCCTGCATTATTGCTGTACATCTCTGCAGTAAACATCCTGATTTTAAAAGGAATTTGTTTACATCTTATTAATAAAATGAATGACACTTCAGAGACAGAAATGGAAAGTTGCCACAAGAGATGTCAATTAAGTCTGAGTCAATCTGGGTAAATTGAAATCTTTATTTTGATTTAATTTAATGCTCTGTGCATATGAGGCACTTTTATTGAACCAAGGAATCTTCATATATAGAGAAATGCCTCACATTGGCCTATTAGCACTAAATTGATTCATAATTAGAGGAAAATGTTCTTGCCTTATGATCTCTACAGTAAAAAGCAATCCAAATGCTGTGATGGGGCTTTCATGTAGCACCCTTGGTTTCCTGTAATATTTTCATGGCAGGCAAAGCATGGAAATTTTGCCAAAATGCCATGGAAACRAAAACTCACAAAGCACATCTGTCTGTATGACTGGGCTT
This sequence comes from Sporophila hypoxantha, assembly GCA_002167245.1. Classification (NCBI taxonomy): domain Eukaryota; kingdom Metazoa; phylum Chordata; class Aves; order Passeriformes; family Thraupidae; genus Sporophila; species Sporophila hypoxantha. The sequence goes on along the minus strand of NDFG01000062.1, from coordinate 91,232 downwards.
CTGTGAGTCCTGCTTCAAGCCAGTGTGTCAAGGGCACTTTCTGCTGTGTGAGAAAGAAGAAAAGAGAATTTTCAGTGGTTCACTCATGAAACTGTYGGATAATGTGTTTTCAATTCCATCAGGGATTTGTTTGACCTTAGATGATGTGTTGTATTTACTGATATCATGGTTATAACCAAGCTTGGCTCTATAAAAATTGATTGAAGATGCTCTTGCCTTTCTTTGCAGCCACGCTGTTCTGTTGGTGCCATGACTCCTGGGAGTGTTGGACCAGTCAAAAAAGAGACCACCAGTAAGGAGAAGCATTTGTGTGTTTTGGCATTCAGTCCCATTTACAGTTCAGCTTTTTAAAAATTTTAATTTAAAACCTAAATTTTAAATTCTGCTGAATTTAGAATTCAGTTACAGCAGACTGTAACAGCTATAAAAGAGGGGTCACTGATGTTTGAGATGGGCATAGCATGACATTCCTTACAATTACACTGTAAAATTATTCCTTTCCTGAAAGCTTAACTCTAAAACATGCAAAGAGGAGCAGAAAGGGTAATACCAGAGCAGCCTCCAGTGTAAATTATAGTAGTTCAGAGCACAGCCTGGTCAGYGGCTGCAGGGATCATAACTGAGCAGCAAAAGCTCCATAGAAGAACTCAAAAAAGACAGGAAGGCAGTTTTGCTAGAGACTTGGCAATGTTAGTGTTAAGTTTTTTGGAGCTGAGGCTGTCACATTATTGAGCAGTTTCKTTAAAAGGCCTAAGAAAGGCCAACAAGGGCTAGGGTGAGTTTTGCAGGAAAGGAACTCTGGCAAATAAAATAGATTATTTTTGCTTTTATTGCTATCCAACAATAGCCAGAGATTCTAATCTCAAATCTTCAAGTTTCACATTTGCCAGCTTACCAAAAGAATGTTTTTCCATGCAGCACAGACATAAACCATACTGTTCTGCCCAAAAACTTTCATGTGTCTTCAYCACCTTATCTGGGCTGTGCCAAATAATTAATGGGAAGAGCTGGATTCTGTGTGAGGAGGTGATCCTCTTGTGAATGACTCTGCTCACTGAAAATCTCATGTCAGGGGACTTGTGCAAGATTAGTATTTCATCCCTCTACACTTTACTGATTTTGAAGGGCTTGATATTATATGACAGAAAGGAGGATTTCCAGGAAATAAAGGTTGGGTAAAGAAGATTTAAGTGAAAGGAAAACATCCTCCCTCTGCAAATCCTCATTCATAAGAGAGTAAGGTGAAGAAGATTGTAATCATTACCTAGAATGCTTTTAATGCAAAGATTTTTCTAAAGCCTAGAAATACTTTTCCAGGCTTTAGAAAAGGATTTTCTTTTTTTTTTTTCATTTTTGAAAAATATTCTAAGCTTTCAGCAACACTTGAGGAACAGAGACATTTCAAAATGTGTCAGTGAGATTTRTCTCCTCACTCACAGGTACTTTTCAAGTGAAATCTGAAAACAAGAAAACCATTTGGAATACAGAGGAGGTCCCAGAAGGATCTGAATTTGATGATACATGGGACCCTAGAGAAAAGCCAGAGTAAGAAAGCTGAGACTGCCTGTGTGGGCTTCACATAGCATTAATGGAAATGAGAGTTAAACAGCATCTGCAGCCAGCTGAAAAGATTGTGTTGTGCAAGAAAGGAAAGATATCAGTGTTGCATCTGAAGCAAWATGTGAAGAATGGTTTTAACCCCTCTCTTGAAGTCTTCTGATCTCAGAACAGAAACTTGGTGTTGGTTTTTACAGCATAAGTTTATGTGCAGTGTCAGTTACTTGTATAAAGTGGGATTAGGAGGGGAAGTAGGTCAGAAAAACGATTTATTAACTTTAAAATATGCCATTTGTGTGAAATACCTGCTTTTTCCTGCTGCAACTGAGATGCATCCATTTTTCCATACTCAAAAATTCATAAAGTACTCCAATGTATATTTGCATTTCAAAGATTTAAGCTCTTTAGAGACAAATAGTACTGCAGAAGGAAAGCTGTGTGCAGGCAATTTTGAGCTCTTAAATCTTGTCACTCAATCTTAGTCTGTCAAAGCACAACTTAGAACCAGAGCCTTTTCCCTTGCTCARAGAAAAACAGTAGCAAAAAATATTCTTGAAATCAGGCATGTGATTTGGAGTTTGTAGAGGTCAGAAAGCCCTGAGGGTCAGTCCATAAAGCAGWTTTTGCACTTCCAGTCATTGTTTCAATGTCCTGAAGTGTTAAATGCTGGAGCACATGGCCTGGAGCCCATGAAGCTGCCCACTGTGCATCAGAATCTTCACTTTTTCCTGCATGTAAGTCAGGACATGAGGAGTCCAATTTCCCAGTTAAACACAGGACCTGAGACCCACCTTTCTGAAAAATGGGGTTTTCAATTTCCCAATTAAACACAGGACCTGAGACCCACCTGAGCAGGGACTCAGCCTTTCTGGAAATAATTTGGAATTCACCCTCATGCACAGTTGTCCCTGAAATGGTCACTGTCAGGTACAGAACACACTGTCAGTATTGTGGGCACAGAGAACATTTTCTTGTGCTGTTCTTTGATCCTTCCCCTCTGCAATGCTTCTGCAGCCTCAAGCACTTCTGACCCTTATTGCACAGATGAAGAGAGAGAATATAAGTCTTTACAATAGTTCATCAAGTGAAGCAAAGAAAATGTGCTAAAAGGAAAACAGATGGCTACAGAGGTGCATCCAGAGCTATTAGACACATTTGTCACTGACTTAGGAATTATTACATATGCAGATGCACACTGGAGATGTGAAAGACTTTCTAACAGCTTAGACAAGTGATCCACCCCAGTAATTTTGCTGAACTTAGTAGGAGTAGCATATGTTATAAATACAAATTCAGCTTTCCTTTCCTCATTCATTAATAACCAAGAGCAAGGGAATACGTGATTCTACATTTTGTAGATGTGAAGGAGAAGAAAATAAATGTTAGCTGAATGCAAAACTACAGTCTGGCTTAAGAGTGCTATGCTCAGGCTGCAAGAATATGCTAAAGGACAGAACAGAACACATGTAATTGTGGCATCCCCCTTTTCAAGTCCATTCCCCAGGAGTTTGTGGTGTTTGACTTGCTGGTAAGCATTAGGAAGCATTTCCTGGTCCTGCCAAGGCTGGRTGGGGAAGCAGYGGCAGKACAGTGAGAGCTTTGGGAGGTGGAYTGAGTGATTTTAACCRGTCTTCCAGCTGTCCCAGTCATGGCTCTGAACAGAAACACYGTGCAGATGGACTGGAGCCTTGAAGGGAGACTGCAAAGGAGGAGAGACAGTGTGAGGAGGATTTAGAGTCCTCAGAGAATCACAGCCTCCTTCAGCCTCCTGCTCCAGTATCCCTAGGCAATGGCTTCTCTTTGGCAGGTATGAGATTTCCTTCAAGCAGCACGTGGGAACAGAGGATGTCTTCTTTGGGATGACTGGGAAAGACCCCTCCACTGCCTGCTGTGAGGATATAGTGGTGAGCTGAGCCTGGAGCTCTGGTCCCTTCCCTGTGCTCTTTCTCTGCCTTTCCCACCTCCCCATCTTTCTGAYGGGCAGAATGTAAACACCAAGCTCCACTGCTGCCTTTGATTGACCTCCTGTAGCGTTTTCTCGTGGTTCTCCAAGCATTTTTAGGTGACATTTACACTTGTTAACCTGAGGAACTTGTGTATCTCCTCAAGGACCAAGTGTGCTCAAAGCAATCTCTGCAAATGCATATGCCCCATATAAACTTAAAGGGAATAAAATGTGGCTCTACGATGAAGTTTCATCTTGGACACAGTTTTGGAAAGGAGAGGGGCTGYGAAGGAGATTTTTTTCATCTTCCTGCATTTTTTACAAGCTGTGTGGGCTAGCAAAATGCTACAATGCTGACAGCCTTTAAAGTTCCAGCTATCAGATCCTGCCTCATCATTATATAATCAAAGACCTCCCTGGTTTCTGAGCTCCAGGACAGGTAGAACTGCTGTGTTATCTTTCTAGCAGAAGCAAACTGTCCCTGCAATGCACAAAGCCTGAGGCTTTTGCTGGGTGTTGAACACCTGTCAAGCACATTAGCAGCTCAGGAACTGGAAGAGAATAGGATATCAATACACATCACTAAGCTATTGAAAGCACTCATTATCACTGTCGGATTTGCTCTGATACAAATTACCTACTCAAAACGTTGCTCTTTGATACTAGCATTGAAATATTCATGAAAATGAGCTCTTTTATGGCTTTTAGGGCAACATATGTAATCACAGCTTTACCTCTGCCCATCGTTTCAGATTAAAATCAAGCTGCCAGAGACAAAGTACTCAGACATCACATTAGACATCCAGGACAAGGTTCTTGACCTTCGAACTCCCAAAAAGTAAGTGTAGCACAATTGATAAAAGTCCTGTTAATATCCTGTTTGAAATGGGGTTTAGCCAAGCTTTTAACTGCAGTCTGTGTGGACAGCTAAAGATTGCACTATTAATTATTTGTGAGAAATAAATACAGAAAAAACCACCCATAGTCCATCCATAGGTGTGCAATCTGCTGGCTTTGAATCTGTGATACTGTCCAGTAAAAAGCTGGGACAGATTTTGGCTACTTAAACAACAAGGTTTCAGGGTCTCAAAACATCTGTCAAAAAGCTGCCCAAYGTCTTGAAAGACTTAGTCTGGTATTCCTAAGAAATAATTTGTACAAATACTRATGACTGAAGGTGGTAAAAAAGGTGCAGATAAATTTTCAGTAGCTGAAAGCCAAATTATAGACATACCCAAGCACAAATGCAGAGATGGAAATGTTACAAGGTTTTCTAAAGAGTTTTCCTTTGATTTTTTAATAGGGCTATTTCAAGRCTACAAAGATAACTGATAATACACTCATGGATTTCTCAGTCTTCCTCCATCTCTCCCTCAGTGTGCAATTCCTCTGCCTGAGATTTCCTGATAATTCCCATGTCTGTTTTGCTCAAAGTCCTTCTTCACAAAGACTGTTTTTATAAGAAACCTTAATCCTCTCTGGGCTGACTTGCTGCACTGAATGGGGTGTGGGAAGTCTATATGAGAATAGCTTTCTGCAGATAAATTCCAGGAGCAGGCCATGGATTAAGGCCTAAATAAGTCCCAGCAGACTAACTATAGAAAAGCCATTTTTCTCTGCCAAAACCAGGCAAATTCAGTTACCCTGTGCTTAGTTTTAACCCAAGGATGCAACAGGAGTGGAAGAAGGTTTGGGAATGTTAGTTTTGAAACTGGAAAATTGAGATGAATAATTGTTCAGCTAATGACTTGCTGAACCTATGGGCAGTAAAAGAAGGAGCTTAATGCAATGCTGCAGATGTAGGAAAACCTCAGCATCCTTCTCTTTTTGCAATTCTATCTTTTTTGGTGACTCAGATCTGCCATTATCTTCTCAGTACCCAGCTGTCTCTAGTCACAAGCCTAGCAAATAAAAAGTTCACCATAAATCTGATGGTTGCTTGGGTACAGCCTGAACCAGTGCTGCTTTCACAAATATAAGTGCAAGTCTTCTCAGTATGAAGGAAACAATCAAGATGTCAAGTTCTACAGGCTGAAAAACTTTGTTCTCCCACAGATGGGTAAAAAGATTCCAAGCAACTGCTTCCAGTTCTGTAGTTCTGAGGCTGCTTCTCAGCCAGGCTGCTTTTAAGTGATAGAAATATTTCAATATTTCTATCAATATCCAGTTTTGCTGGGCATGAGGTGTTGCAGGAYCCCCACAACCCATCACAACAAGGAGATCTATTGGGATAACATTCCCTGGCATACTGACTGAGGAATTGCAGGAGTAATTTGCAATGACATCTCAACTGCTCACCTGGTCTGAGACACTGACATCCCCTGTGTCCTCTTTTACAGCAAGCTGCTGCTGCACCTCCCCTACCCTGTGAACAGCAAGGAGGGCAGAGCTCGTTTTCTCTCTGAAGAGGAGATCTTGGAAGTCACCTTGAGAGTATCAAGGAAGMTGGATTTCATCAATTTTTCTGATGGGTAGAAAGATAGAGAAAGTTTGCAAAAACTAATGTTCTAGTTTGAAGGCTTTTGGAAACCCAACTTGTTCTGAAATAGTAGATGGCCTCCCTTGAGCAGTCCAGGGGAATGTCTCTGGAGAAATGAGTCAGGAGGAGCACAGCACCAGAGGTCCTAACAGCTGATGCTGTCTGGCCTTTACACTGCTCTGGTTAACTTTCTGCTCCCTGCAGTCTGGAACAGACCCTGTGAGTCAGAAAGTGGGAGATTTCAGTTCAAAAGCCACAGGAAGCCTTTTGTGTGGTCATGGCTGAGGTAGCACAGTGAGGCTCAGGACAATGTCTGCTGCTTTGGTACCATTTCAAACCTTGCAAGTGCTTGCTTGTCTCCTTGCTTGGTCTCCAGTGCTGGGACTGGGGCCAGTTCAGAATCTTCTCTTGCCTATTTCTTGGTGAGGAGATCATTCTGCAGGGATCCATACCCACACCTGAGGCTCCTTTACACTGGCAGAACAAGTTAACCAGCTAGAGTTGGGTTGCTGAACATCTCAGCTCTTTTGAACGTTTTTTTGACAATTTATGATTCAGTGRTGTCTAGTCATCTGCTGTCCCTCCACCTGTTTTTCTGATCTTTCTTGATCAATAAAATAACAGGTTCTAAGGAYCAGTTCCAGTTATCTTTGAGTCTGCCTTCTCTATATTATGCTCTGAGAGACCTCATAAAGGTTGAGATAAGAGGAATTTTGCATAACAAAGCTTTTCTCAAAGGGCTGAAATGCTGCAAAACTGTTCTTTGGCCTTCAGGTCCAATCTGGAGATACAGAATTGGGTAACRAGGGTGTTTCTCTCTGTGTAGCTGCTGAGCAAATATATTAATTTAACATAGTTAGTCCTGCAGGAAGCAAAGGTACTTTCTCAATGATCAAAGTGGAGGGGAGAAGCAGGCCCTGGCATGTTAATGTCACACTTAACCAAAAGCCTGTGAGTACTTTCAGAGCAAAATGCTTTGAGTCCTGCATTTTTCTGAGGGTGGAAGTAGAGGAAAATAATTGACCAGCTAGGCTGCAGACAGCACCCATGCAGCTAAACTTGTGGCAGGCTGTAATGAGAAGATGGATGCTCCATGATGGACTGCAGACACTGACAGTGAGTTTAAGGGTGCAGTCACTGTATGTTTGTAATTCACTGCATTATAACTCCAGGACAAATTAGGCTGATGTCTGGGTATTTCAACCCCTTCCCTGAAAAGTGAACCATTGCTTGGGTCAGAATAATCCTAATCAACTTCTGCTTTAGCCTTAATGCACTGGAAAGCAGATATTTCATTTATGATTCATCACAAGCTATGAAATATGCTGATAACACTCAGGGGCTACTCCAATTGGTATCTGCTTAAGCTTCCATAAATTAGATCTGAATGTCTCTTATTCCAAAGCTGTGGTTGAGCAGGACAATGTGGATGTAAGAGAAAAGGCTGACATCATTCCTCCTGACTCAGWTTTTCCCTCCTGTGCTTGCCAAACAAGCTGTTTCTTGGAAAAAGGTTGTCTTTGTGGTCCCTAGACAATATGTTGCTTCATTTTTGCATTTGTTATACACATTACAAGAAAAGTGGAAGATTGACCAGTATTGATATGCATGTGAAAGTAACATTTGTCCAAATTAATTCAGAATATCCATGGCAGGGTACAACTCTTCTGAGCCCTACTCCAGTGGTCTATCCACAAGGTTACATTGCCTTTATAATTGGCAGTAGTAATTTACTAAGCCTTAAATCATCAAGCTCTGCTTAATTTAATGTCAGTGATACTGAAAATAGTGATGAGTCTGGCTCATTGTGCCTCCCTCCAGTGTTAGTTTCTTATGGAAATGAGCATATGCCACACTGGTATCCATATCATAATTTARCTCCAAATATTTTTTAACCTGAGGGCATTTTATCAGCATTCAGAAGACAAAAACCTGAGGTAAGTATGTTTTGTAAGAAATAGAAAAGGGAAATACAAATTTGTGCTGCTTAGGAGGGAGGTTGTACTGTGATTTCTTGTACCTGCTGGGCACTCTCTGTGCATCCCCTCCAGGCTCCTGCAGGTCACCCCTGAGGGGGAGCTGGCAGGTTGGTGACACTGTAGGGTGGTGTCCTGGCAGGGGGAGGCTGGAATCACAAAATGAGGACAGAGGAACACAGGGCACAAACTCATAAGCAACCAGGCTTTGTGTGTTCCACTCAGGATGAGCTCTGCTGCCCTTTTACCTGGAGCAGGGACACTGCTCTGGGGGTGGGCACTTTGCTGGGCTGGTTGGATCCCCTGCCTGAAAGAACCACCATCACCTGGAGAGCCTGTCACACCCTCTCTTCCTTCCTATCAAAGACACAGAGGCTGCCCTAGGTAAAAGTTTGAGTTTGGGGGTTTGGATTTTTCCATATCTCCTCCCAAAACGACTCACAGGTTGTCAGAATTCCCAGAAATCTGGAGGCTGCTGCCAGCTACAAGGGTTGACTTTTTTGCACAGGTTTGAGGGCAGCTTTGCTTTGCTGAAGTAGCACTGGCAGAAATCCTCCAGGAGGGGAACCCCCTTTGCCTCTGAACATCAACACTGATGTGGAAGTGCCTCTCCAYCACCTGCAAGCATCTTAATTAATCAAAATTATGAGCCCAGTTAAACAACCCAGCCATTAAGCCCCAGCCATTAAGCATCATCAAGCTTTATTTGGTTCCCATAAGAAGCAGCTTGATTAAATGRATTGCAGTTAAGTGGAGGGCACTGCAGATGTGGAACTGAGATAGAGGCTTGTTTGCAGCAGCATCCCAATAAACTGCAGGTTCTCACCTCACCTTGTTCACACATTCTGCCCTCCAGRTGTGGTTGCAGAGCCACCATCCCCYTTTTGACTTGTTCCTGCCTTCTCTCAGAATGATGGTGCTGTGCTAAAATACATGGCCCAACTCACTCTCTGACTTTCACCTCTTTTCATATTCCCCTTTGTCCACTTACTGCCCTGGAGCCATGACACTTGCCTCATTCATATAGCTGGAGGAAGAGAAAAGCCAAATGAGTTGCTCCATATAAACACCTAAGACAGCACAAGAACTTAAATTTAGATTTTTTCCCTTAAACCTGCAAGCTCTCATTCTCATCTTCCTCCAGGTCTGCTGTTGATACCATCATATACCKCTTCTGTTTGTCTTAAAAGACTACTTCATTTTTCTGCTGTTCAGTTTGAAGTCTGTATCTAAACTCTGTGTACTTCTTGCACTGTATGAAACACTGCTTTATCAGTATATCCTTCCCTCCAGACCGAGTTTATCTAAAATGACTGAGCTGTTCCTACGTGTACAGACACATCTGTCTCCCTCATGCTGCAGCAGCTCCTTTTCAACCTGCTGCTGCTGCTGTGGACTTTCATCCTCTGCTCTGCAGCACCTGCAGCTTCCTCCTTGTTCCCTGGGATCCCCTTCAGGAGCTGCTGCCACAGACAGACAGACAGACAGGCATTGTCTGCCCCTGGTCCTGGCTCCAGGGAAGGTGCCTGGAATATGCTGGGGGCTGGTTTGTTTTTCTCCTGTGATCTTCACAAACAGGAGATGATTTTTCTCTTGGTGTCTGTCTTTGCTGTCTTGGTGTTTCTCTTCATTCTGTTTTCTCCTTCGGGCAAAATTCACTTTCAGGTTGTGATGAATTCATCAGAGGATGGTGAGCAGCATCTCTGTTTTTCCCTTCCCATCACGGTTGTTTGTTCTGAGCTCTTTTCAGGAGACTCTGATCTCTTCTCTCCCTTCCTAAGTGCTTTATCTCCCCTGATTGCTCTCCCATTAGGACATTTCTCACCAGAGCCTCCTGGCAGGCTGCAGTTGGCATATTTGACCCTTGCTGGATGTTCCTAATGTGGGTGAAGTGTGTGATTCATTTCTCCTCACTCASATCAGTGCTGGATGAAGAGCTCTGTCCTCCCTTGATGTGTGTCCTGTGTGTGTGGGTGGGAAGGGGACACAAGCAGCAGCACCACAGGCAGAACCTGGAGGGTGTTAAGGCACTCCTAGTGAAGGACCATGGCACAAAAGCAGCAGATGCTGCAGGCTGTGAGGAGTGTTGACAGAATTGAGAGGCCTCTTGAGCCCCTGCTTCAAAGGTAGCCAGTGCCACACATCCCCAGTGGAATCTGGTTATAAAGAAATGSACCAATTCAGAAAAAGTCAGAGTCATTTAGAATTTCAGCCTTCCCCAAGGAAAAGTTTCTCTCTGCTTCCTGATGTGTCCCCACATCCCAGGTGAATGCTTAAAGAAGGTTTTGAAATCCACTCCAGGGCAACAGTGACACAGGCAACAGAGGAATGCCTTTGGTTCTGGAGTGCTTCTCTCAATCCATGGGAATCTTTGATCATTTGGGGCTTTCTCATCTCAAGGCCTCCCTTTCATCTTTTTTCTCTGCCTCCACACACTCATTTCTGAAGAGCAGATCATAGGAAGCTGCCAGAACGATAGCAGCTACTGTCCACCTCCAGTCCTTAGAGACCATCTCTCTTTAATTGGGTGTCTCCTTTGTGCAGCTCAGCAGCCTGGAAACTCACTTCTGATGCTGATCAATATTTTTTTTTAACCATGCCATTTTAACTTGATGGTATCACAACCCAGCAAACACTTCCAAGAGTGCTATGTTGTATTTACTGAAACAATTCTCTGATTCTATTTGGCAGCCTGTCTCCTGCAGCTGCTGGGCAGAGAGAAAAAGAYCCACACACCTCTTCTGGAAAACTCTTGTCATGTCAGAAAGCTGTGTAAAAAGGAACAGGATAGGAATGGAGATGGACACAGCTGATTTTGTTAACTCATCAGGTGATGTGGGCAAGGCAGACATTTGCCAAACGGGCAGATTAGGAACTGTACAAATGTAAGCACCAATACTTGAGTTAAATGATACTGTGAGCTCTGGGTGGGTCCCACCCCTGACAGGGGCCAGGTAATGAGAGTTTCACACCCCTGGGGGTTTCTGTGACTGGGAACTGGTGATGGGACCCTGATTCCTGTAGTTATATCCCCAGAGCTGCTCTTGGGGGTCACTGGGGCAAGCTGGCAAGTAAATAGAGGGGGATGAGGGATTGACTTCACCTGGGATAGTCAGCCATACCTTTTCTCACCTGAGCTGAGCCCCAGGGAGCCAGAGAATTCCATCTAGGATGAGTTAAATGGTGAGGAACAGCACTGTGAGAAACTAGATGAGCCTTAAACTGTGTTTAGGGCAAACTAAATGGTGGGTGTGGATTGAGAAGCTGAAAGTGAGGGAGTGATGTGAACTGGGCAAAAGCACAAGTGGGAGAAGAAAGACATGATCAAAGTTTCTTTAAAACCACTGTGCTGAAAGGGAAGTTCAGAGCAGCAGCCACCCTGAGCTCAGGGCTGATGAGATACCTTTGTTAGAATGTCACCAGCACTGAAAATCCTGTGCCAAAAGAAGCTGTGGGAAGGGGACTGTGCCTGGAATAGCTATGAGGTCTCCAAGGGGCCTGAGCACTTGAGTCATGGAGATTTATAGGGCTGGGAACCTTGTCTCACTCTGGGGGTCAGGCTAAGGTGGCCCATTGCAATTACTTTTATCAACAGCAGATGAAAGGGGAATTGGTGTTGGGAGTTCATGAACCCTCTCAAATGCTCCCAACAGCCTGAGTCTCTGTGCTGTCCTTGCAGCACCTCTTTCTGGGTAAGCAGAGCTGTGTGTGCAGTGCCTGGGTGACAGATTGCTGTGCCCTGACCTGGAACAGGGCATGTCACATCTAGTTTTAGGCCTACATGCATATGCATGCTTGCCTCCATCCTTTTCCCTATTTAGAGCAGCCCGTGTTTATTTAAAAAAAATTAAAAATAAAAACAAAAAAAACCACCCGCAGAAATAAACACAAAGAAATACCACAAGGTTCTGCTCTAAGATCAGGAGGTAAATAGACAAATGAGGGCATTAGAATTGTTRTTATTCTGGAGCCAGGTGCTACCTTCAGACCAGGGGTAGGGCAGCCCTCAGATGAAGTTTCACAAAGATTCTGCAAGGTTGTCTTGAGCCAGTGCTGGGCTAAGAGAGCTGAAGGTGATTAACTGCTTGRTGTGATACAGATGCTGAATGAAGAGAATGCCTGAAGTAATAGYAAACCCCATTTCTGTTCTTTTGCATCATGAGTTCCCATGTTTATGCTCAGTGAGTTTATTTAAATTGGACCACTGCTTCTATTTGGAACTAATATTCTTGTTTTCTTGAATAAAATGTGTTTTCCAATGTTGTTGCCCTTCCAAACCACAGCCAAGCAACATCTCAGCCTACTTTCTTAAATCAAGAGAATTGTTTYTGTCCTTGGGAGCTGGCATAATAACATCTGAAGGAAGCCATGAGACACTACTGGAATTCARTCATAAGTTAATGAAAGCTGTGCAGTGCAGCATAAGGATGATCAGGGCAGGTCTTGGGCAGCATTTGTCAAGCTAAATTCCTTTCTGTTGAAATTGTTTTCCTTGGAAGGATCATGGACCAGCTTGAATACTGCTTCTATACAAGTTTGTTATATAGTATTTTTTGGTAAAAAAATATGTAATAGAAGAGAGTGCAGCACAGAAACAGGAGAAAGTTGATATGGATCAAAAAAGAAAGAGAAATTTGCTTAAATGCCCTACCAAAGAGGGGAAAAAACCCATCTGGGTAGTGTGGCATATTTTCCGTGGAATTTGTCACCTGGAAGCAGAATGTTTTGGTACCCACTGGAGGGAACTGGACATGGGGCTGATGCCAAACAGCTGATAAAACCAAAGCACACAGAGCCTGAAGCCATCTGAAGAAGCTCTGAAAGAGCTGGGAATGAGTTTGTGTGCAAGATGTTACCAGAAGACGAGCTGCTATGGTGAGCAAGGTCAACTCTCCCCCTAGATTTGGGGTTGCTCTTGTGGTGGAAAAATGAGTTCCTAGAGTAAATKTGGCCTTGAATGCTAAAGCTGTGCCTCAGTGCTCAGAGCAGGTGGCCAGAGCAGGCCAGTGGTGCAATATCACAGCATCTCCTGGGCTGTGAGTCAGAGCAGACTCGTCACCATCACGCAGCTCTCCCGTCACAAGGARGTGTTTGTCCCCTTGCATTGCCCTGTGCCTGCCAGGAAAAGGAGCCACTGCTCAGTTCTGTGCCTTACTCTGCCACAGGTCTGCAGCAGGACACTGTGCCCAAAGGAACTGACCTGCTTCTGCTTCCTCTTGCTGCAAATCCACGTGGGAGTGTGGGAATGGAGATGCCCATGGCTGTACTGGGCACTGCTGAGGGCACACCCTGAGTGCTGTGCCCAGRTCTGGCCCCTCAGCTTGGGAAGGACAGTGAGATTCCTGAATGTGTCCAGAGGGGKCAACGAGGCTGGAGAGGGGCTGGGAACACAAACCCTGAGAGGAACCCCTGAGGGAGCTGGGGGTGCTCAGCCTGGAGAAAAGGAGACTCAGGGCTGCCCCCATCACTCTGCAGCTCCTGAAAGGTGCCTGTGCTCAGCTGGGGCTGGGCTCTTTCTGCAGCAGCACTGACACAACCAGAGCACACAGCCTCAAGCTGCACCAGGGGAAATACAGGTTGGGTATTAGAAAAAAGCTTTTTTTTATCACCTTTTAGCCACCACTTTGCCCCAGAGAGGCTCATCCTTTTCTCTTGGCATAACCTCTCCATTTTCTGGAGAGTGAATTCAGAGTCATGAACAGGAGGGCAGGACTCCTGGCACACCCCTGCCAAACATTCAGCCTCACACAGCTCACCAGGAGGGTCTGATGGAGGCAGTGCTCACCACAGCTGGGTGAGATTGGTGCCCTGTAAAGAAAACCACTTCTCCTTCAGGAGGGGAAATGTAATGAAGGTGATAAAGTTCTGGAATGGCGGCCCAGGGAGGTGGTGGAGTCCCCATCCCTGGGTGTGTTTAACAAAGCCTGGATGTGGCACCGGGTGCCAGGGTTTGGTTGGGGCTGGGGTGGACTCAATCATCTTAGAGGTCTCTTCCAACCTGGTGATTCTGTGATTCTATGAAGGTTTTTTCCAACCCAGTGGTTCTGTGAATTCTGTGAAATGCCCTCCTGAGGCATGGGCTGGCAGAGAAGCTGGGGGTGTTAGCCCTCTCCTACATGGAGGTGATCCTGTGCTTTTCCTGACTTGGAAAAGTTCAACAGAGTCAATTTTGCATGTGTGAGCAACCTCTGTCAAATGAGAGCAAGGAGCTSAGCTACCAAAGCCTGTTTTCCATGGATCTGTCCCTCAGTGCACACAGGAGGATCTAACAGGGCCCTCAGTGATCAGAGCTCTGCTGCAGAGCAGGATGTGCCTGTCATCCACGTGGATTGAGATGCCTGATTCAGCACACTCCTTTCCCCAACAGTGGGAGCATCAGTAGGTTTATTTTCCATCTAGATGCTTGTTGACATGCATGGTGTAAACCCATCATTCCAGCTAACACTGACAGAGGCAGAGAGGTCTCATAGTCATTAACCACCAAGCTCAGATGTTGCTGAGAGTGGGAGGGGAGAGGGAGCTGCAAACAGCATACTGGCATCAGCTGCCTCTTTCTTAAAAAAAAAAAAATCTCCCAAACAAGTTTAAATTGCTTAGAAAGCTTTGGAACTTGGAAATAAAAAAAGAAAAAAAAAAATAAAGAACCCAACTGCAATTGCTCTGGGGAAGGAAGAGAGAGGCAGATTTGTGGTACTCTAACAAAGCTGCCAAGAGCCTAGCTRAGAATAGCTAGAGAAGATAGACATCATGCTTGCAGTGACTTCTCAGACTGGAAGGGCTTAACCAAGCTGTTAACTTTTCCATTCRCAACACCTCAGGCTAGCAGATGAAGTTGAATTCCCAGGAAAGACCCCATCCCCAAATATTGGCAAGCTGTGAGCCACGGCTGGCGTTTGGCTGAGACTAATCTCAAAGCCCAACTGCCTGTGTTCCCCAAGGCTGCTCATCAGCCTGAGCCTCAAGGGAATGGTGTGCCCAGCAGGAGCAGGGAGGCAGGGAGATCATCCTGCCCCTGTCCCTGGCACTGGTGATGCCAAACCCTGAGTGCTGTGCCCAGCTCTGGGCCCTCAGCTTGGGAAGGACCTTGGGACACTGAGCACATCCAGAGGGGACAACGAGGCTGGAGAGGGGCTGGGAACACAAACCCTGAGAGGAGCCCCTGAGGGAGCTGGGGGTGCTCAGCCTGGAGAAAAGGAGACTCAGGGCTGCCCTCATCACTCTGCAGCTCCTGAAAGGTGCCTGTGCTCAGCTGGGGCTGGGCTCTTTCTSCAGCAGCACTGACACAACCAGAGCACACAGCCTCAYGCTGCACCAAGGGAAATATAGGCTGGATATTAGGAAAAGAAAGAGTGATAAAGTTCTGGAATGGCTGCCCYGGGAGGTGGTGGAGTCCCCATCCCTGGGTGTGTTTAACAAAGCCTGGATGTGGTACTGGGTGCCAGAGTTTGGTTGAGCTGTTGGGGCTGGGTTGGACTCGATGACCATGAAGGTTTTTTCCAACCCAGTGATTCTGTYAATTCTGTGAAAGACCCACATGCAGCACCTGCAGCCCCTGTACTCACAGGTAAATGGGGGCAGTGGCTCTTTCATTTGCTGCAATGCTGCTTCTGCTTTGCAGGGAAAGAAGAGCTAGTGGGCAGTGGAGCAGCCACTTTGGACACCTCAAACTGGGCTGCAGTGCAGGTGGGGGTGTCAGGGTGGAATTTACCTGCCCTCCTCACTGCCCCAGAGCCACTCCCTGCTCTGTGCTATCTCAGCACGCAGCTACACCAGCGCAAGTGAGGCAGCCCCAAACCGCTGGTTTATTTTCCTGTCTCTGCTTTATCTCGCTGGATCTGTCTGCTGCCTCCTGGCCTGAGCTCTGCAGGCTGGTTCAGTTGCCAAGGGAAGCAGACATTCCTCCGCAGGTCCCAGCTCTGGCTGCTGCTGTCTGAGCCCGATGGGCATCGGGGGCTCTGCGGGCAGGGACACGGCTGCCCTCTTGCTGATGCAATGCCAAGCGGGCTGGGAGTTTTCAATAAAAAGTAATTAATGGTGAAGCAGACTCCTGCAATCCTGCAGTCTCTTCTATTTCTGTTACTTAGGCTTTTAAAGGCAACGGGATCACAGTGGTTTGACTTCCTTCTCTGGCCAAAAAAAGGAAGCACACTTAATCTGGRGACCTCACATCCATCTCCTGCCCTTTATTAGCACCATCTGTCTCCTTCTGCCTGCTGAAAGGAGACTCTGCCTATCCTCATGGCTGGGACAATACAAATATTGCTCAATTACAGCCATGCTCCAAATGCAATTACTCAATTGCAGTGTTAATTGAATTATTTGAGTTTAATTATTCCATTAGGACTTTTGTCAGTACAGTCTAAGCTGCTTGCTTTCTCTCTGGGCCAGCATCACAATGCAGCATCTGGGTGCACAGGGAAGGACTGATTTCACTCTCTCAGACCCAGTTAGGCTGAGGGAAGTCTGGCACTGTGCAGAAATGGTGCTCTCAGGTTCAAGGAGAGGTGTCYAGGCTGCAGGGACCTTCTTTTCTCCAGTCCAAGCACAATAATTGCAAGCAGAGAGCAGGGACTATTTATGCAGAAATAATTTTGTCTGAAGAGTCYGTGACAAAAATACCTGTGAGGGTTTTGTAGGTGAAGGGATCAGTCCTAAAAGATGCTTGGCAGAAATCAAAAGGAGCAGTTGCACAACATGAGCCTGTGATAGGGCAACATGTACTCAGAGAGGCAGCTGCTAAGGGTTCCTTACAGCCCAGAGAGAGGCTGAGGTGGGGCTGCAGTGGGAACTTCTCCAGTTCTTGTGGTAAATTCACTTGGGCAAGCAGAAAAACTCCTTGGAATTTATTTCTGATTCCTATCCTGCCATAATCACCAAATCACAGAATTGTTGGGGTGGGAAGGCACCTCTGGAGATCATCTAATCCAACCCACCCTTGGGTTTTCCTCACTCTTACCATCACACAGGGCCCTTGACTCATGGTGTACACTATTATTAAAAAGGGTGCTCAAATCTTTCCCTCCCTCCAGCCATATGAGCTGCCCTGGGGGATGTCAGTGCTGCCAGGTGCACTGGGGATAGCCCTGCCTGTGTCAGAAGGAGCTTTTCATCCACAGGCCCTCCTGAGGGCAGAGCTCAGGCTGTGACCCCTCTGCTCTGAGCACTCCAGACCCCACAGACAGCCCTTGCTCTGCCCTTGGTGTGTGTGCTGTGCTTTGGAAATCCCTCACTTGCCTTAAAGCTGCGGCCCTTGCAGCTCTGGGGGCAGGAGTTCCTGAGATTTGCAGGMGCAGGCATCACCCTGCCAAGAGACAGCAGCATGTGAGGCAGGATCTCTGAGGTGGGGACAGAGATCCCCACCTGTCATGGGGCTTTTTGGGGCATCAGAAGGGCCTTTCCTTACAGAACCCTGTGGGTTCAAGCTGCTGGGACTGTGCTTCCTCAGCCCTTGGGGCCTGCTGATCCCAGGGAATCCATCCTTCTGTCTCTTTGTCCCAGCACAGCCCTCCCTCACTCTCCCCTGTGCTCCAGGGTTRTATTGACCCAGTGGGGCACAGGAGAGGAAGGAGAGGTCAYAATCAGGGTGTGAAATGGCAYTTTTGTGGCAGCTRCAGGTAAAATGCTCTGCCCTAGCAGTCAGAAGTATCAAGGGACCGTAGTTAATCACAGATGTGAGGGGATTAGCTGAAACACAGTCGTGCCTTAAATATTTTTTGCAAACATGGACTTATCTGCCTCATTAACAGTACAGAGATATTGGCACTTTGATCCTGGCTGCTGTGCTGGAGTTTGYAGGTGGCAGGACCTGCTGTGGCTGTCATTTCTCAGCCCCACTTTGCAAACACCCCTCCCCTGCTGAAGGAGAGGTGGTTTTCTTTACAGGGCACCAATCTCACCCAGCTGTGGTGAGCACTGCCTCCACCAGACCCTCCTGGTGAGCTGTGTGAGGCTGAATGCTTGGCAGGGATGTGCCAGGAGTCCTGCCCTCCTGATTCATGACTCTGAATTCACCTCCAGAAAACGGAGAGGTTATGCCAAGAGAAAAGGATGAGCCTCTCTGGGGCAGAGGGGTGGCTAAACATCCTACAGAATAACTGCAGAGAATTGTGAAAATAGCTCCCAAACAGCCTCAGAGGCCGAGTGACCCTCAGTGCCCTGGGTGCCACATCCCCTGGCGTGGCTGCAGGGCTCTGCCTGCTGCRCAGGYTGCATTCAGCCCATTGTGTGGCACMGSTGGCTTGAATTTCCCAGYTTTTTTGCTTGTTAATTCCTACATTTTCCAGTAATTCACCTGGGGCTCTGTCAATCCWTTCCTCTCCATGCCCATGTGCTCCTTTCTGCAGCTCCAACCTGCAGCATCATCCCAGTTTGAGAGGTGACACCCCGTTAGTGTTGTTATCAAAGCCCTGCATTTTCCAGCTAAACCAGGAACTGGATTTCCATGCCTGCAGTYCCTCAGCATCTCTCCCCTCTGCACCTGCCCTGTTTGCTCTCTGGGATGTGTCTTTATTTCACTGCTGGCAGATCTCAGGTGTTTGAAGCTCAGTTTTGCAAAGCTGCTTCAGTGCCAGCAGAGGCACCAAGGCACTGACTGGGGCTTTCCACAAGCTCCTGTGGCAGCCTCCTGCTGGGGCTTCCTGGCTATTCCCGTGGCAAAATGGGGWGGATTTATGGGAAAAGCAGTAGCCTGGCACTGAGAAGCCTCCATCCCTCACCCTGCTCTGTGGCAGCKYTATTTTCTGGAAAAATCCCTTTGRCCYGGATTCTTCTCCTGGAAGCTGAGAAGTCTCAGGGAAAAAGGAAAACAATTCTMATCTCATTTGCTTCTCCTGAGTTTTGCTGCTRTGGAATGTGTTTGGAGATTGTTTASCRACAGGTGATTGTTTCATTGGGTTCTGCTGTGAGTTGTTTTCACTCTTTGGCCAATCAGGGCCAAGCTGGGACTCTGGAGAGAGTCACGAGTTTTCATTATTATCTTTTTAGCATTCTGTAAGTGTCTTTTCTGTGTTCTTTAGTATAGTTTAGTTTAGTATTCTTTAACATAATATAGCATCATAAAATAATAAATTAGTCTGTTAAGAACATGGAGCCAGATTCATCATTCCTTCCCTCGTCTGGGAGCCCCACAAATACAATCCTGCTCTGCCCCAGGCTCTGTGGGAGCTCTGACATTCTCCTGTTTGGAGCAGGAAGGAGCTGGGGGCTCTGAGCATCACCAGGGCCCTGCAGTGAGGCAGGGCCAGAGCAGCAGCAGCCCTGCCTGAGGCTCAGGGCTGTGGATGTGCAGGGCCACCCCCTGTCCCCTGCCAGCCCTGGTGCCCCTGCTTGGTGGCTTTGCCATAAATCCATCCCTGGTTATGTCACAGCCAGCCCGAGCCAAGCCTGGGGGGCATTGGAAAGCAGCCTCTGGATTTGTAATTTTGTTCTTTTTTGACTCCYATGCCTCATTTAATATTTCACAGCCCCAGCAATGCATTCCTGTGCCAAAGGCTGGCTGGAGGTTCAGCCACTGACATTTACATTATTAGGCTGGGGCTCCAGAGCTTGTGCTCAGCGAGGTGAGCAGGGTTCTTCCTGTGCTCCTAGCTGGAAATACAGGGTTGGCAAAAACTTTTGGCACTTTTAGTGCTGATCCAGCTGATGGTTATGGATGGTGGAGAATGATCGAGATAACATTGCTTTTGGAAACTTTGCCCCAAGTTTGCTTTAAATGTGAAGTCTGGARTAGGGTGAAGCCATCAAGAAGAGTGTTGGGCCCACACAATCCCAAGTCAGAAGCTGTTTCCAGTGCTCCTGCTCTGAACAGCTTCCAGCCCCTCTAAATACACAGGTTTAAATAATTGCCCTTCAGTCTGGAAATATTGGCTCTTCTCTTGTATCAAATAACACCTAATGTCATTGCTGCTGAAGGCAACCAGGATGAAATTGCCTGCCTTATTTTTCCCAGTGTGTTGGCTTTATGCACTTGGCAGCATTTGGAGTCAAATCAATCTTGCTTTCCTCTCCTGGACAGGTGCTTAGTTTTGCTGATGTCAGGGCCCAGCGTTAGTGCAGAGAAGGGAGAGGAGGCAGGCCATGGCTGAGGGCACAGGGGCTTGGCCTGCAAAGCCCCCCAGGCTCYAGGAGGCTTGAGGCGAGTGCATTAAATCATAAATGGTTGGGTTGGAAGGGACCCCAAGGACCACCTCACTGCACCCCTTGCCATGGGCAGGGACACCTTCCCCTGTCCCAGACTGCRCCAAGCCCCATCCAGCCTGGCCTTGGACATTTCCATGGATGGGGCAGCCACAGCTGCTCTGGGCACCCTGTGCCAGGCCCTCACCCTCCCTGTAAACCACTTTTCCCTTATGTCTAATCTAAACCTGCCTTCTGTCAGTTTAAAGCCATTCCCCCTTTCCTATCACTCAATGCACTTGTTYAAAGTCCCTCTCCAGCTCTCTTGGAGCTCCTTTAGATACTGGAAGGGTATTCTCCAGACTGAAGAGGTTCTCCAGGGTTCTCCAYGCTGAACAATCCAAATTTTCTCAGCCTGCCTCCAAAGGAGAGGTGCTACAACCTGAGTTTCCCTGGCTCAGTGCTTCTACCTTCTGCAGAAAAGGGCTGGCAGAGGTTTGGAGAGCTCAGCTGGGGATTTGGGATGCCTGGGGATTTGTACCTGCTGCAACCCCAGAGCTGCTCCTTGGCCTGCACCAGAAGCTCCCCCTGTGGCAAAGCTGCCTTTCAGATAAAGGGCATCTCTGCAGAGGAGATTCAAGGGACAGTGAAGTACCCCAGGACCTGAGGGGACTCCTGACCAGTGGATGGGTGACAAATCAGCTTTGAGAGCAGCTCAGGGATGTGTTCTGCTGTACACTGAACATGTGTACAGCATCTCCTGGGCTGTGAGTGCCCAACTGGCTCACAGAGCCAGACCT
>NDFG01000062.1:46406-70336 GCA_002167245.1 Sporophila hypoxantha | reverse complement strand
AATCTTGGTCATGCTCAGCCTTTCCAGGTCCTGGATGGCTGCAGTGTTTAAACAAGGTGAAAACAGAGATTTGAGAGGCAGCAGGAGGCCTCTTGAAGAGGATGAAAGGAATAATCTGTGAGCGTGTTCACAGGGGTCTTAGGATGAGGAAGAGACGAGGATCTGACTCCATGTTCAGAAGGCTTGATTTATTATTTTATCATATATATTATATTAAAACTATACTAAAAGAATAGAAGAAAGGATTTCATCAGAAGGCTAGCTAAGAATAGAAAAAGAAAGAGAATGATAACAAAAGCTTCTGTCTCAGACAGAGTCCAAGCCAGCTGAACTGTGATTGGCCATTAATTAGAAACAACCACATGAAACCAATCACAGATGCACCTGTTGCATTCCACAGCAGCAGATAACCATTGGTTACATTTGTTCCTGAGGCCTCTCAGCTTCTCAGGAGAACAAAAATCCTAAGGAAAGGATTTTCCATAAAAGATGTCTGTGACATCTACAGAAATGGAGAGAAGAGACAGCACAGGGGAGGGAATGTCACTGCTGAGGAGGGGAGGGATAGAGCAGCTTGGTGGGCACCTGGCATCCAACCAAGGTCAGCTCACCACAGGAGTGCAATCMTCATTCCTTGCTTTATTTGTGCTGTGACTGCTTTGAGCTAGTTACCTTTAATTACTGGCTCTGCTGAGCCTGGTTGAGTCTTTTCCAGTGAATGGTTTGGAGGTRCTTGCTCCCAAACAATGAAACCACTTACCATCACTTATCTTTTAAATCAGAGTTTATATTTAGCTGGTGCCTTCCATCCAGGCTGCCTCTGCACACCTGCACAGAGGAAAGCCCTGCAGTCCTGCTATCCATGGGAGGATTGCAGTGCTCTCCCCAGCCCTGCTGCCCACAGGAGGATTGCAGTGCTCTCCCCAGCCCTGCTGTTGGGGTTTCTTGACTGGGAACTGTTGCATGGGACCCTGATTCCCTGTAGTTATATCCCCAGCGCTGCTTCTTGGGTCACGGGGGCAAGCTGGCAAGTAAATAGAGGGGGATGAGCGGATTGACTTCCACCTTGGGATAGTCAGCCCATACCTTTCTTCTCCCTTGAGCTGAGCCCCAGAGGAGCCAGGATATTCCATTTGATGAGTTAAATGGTGAGGAACAGCATGTGAGAAACTAGATGAGCCTGAAACTGTGTTTAGGGCAAAACTAAAATGGTGGGTGGATTTGAGAAGCTGAAAGTTGAGGGAGTGATGTGAACTGGGCAAAGCACAAGTGGAGAATAAAGACCATGCATCAAAGTTTCTTTAAAAACCACTGTGCTGAAAGGAAGTTCAGAGCAGCAGCCACCCTGAGCTCAGTGGCTGATGAGATACCTTGTTTAGGAATGTCACCAGCACTGAAAATCCTGTGCCAAAAGACAGCTGTGGGAGGGGACTGTGCCTGGAAGAGCTATGAGGTCTCCAAGGGGCCTGGCACTTGAGTCATGGAGATTTATAGGGCTGGGAACCTTGTCTCACTCTGGGGGTCAGGCTAAGGTGGCCCATTGCAATTACTCTCTCTCAGCAGATAAGGGAATTTGGTTTGGGAGTTCATGAACCCCTCTCAATGCTCCCAACAGCCCCTATCTCTGTGCTGTTCCTTGCAGCACCTCTTTCGGGTAAGCAGAGCTGTGTGTGCCAGTTGCCTGGGTGACAGATTTGCTGTGCCCTGACCTGGACAGGGCATGTCACAGGTAGTTTAGGCCTACATGCATAATGCATTGCTTGCCTCCATCCTTTCCCTATTTTAGAGCAGCCCGTGTTTATTTTAAAAAAAATTAAAAATAAAAACAAAAAAACCACCCGCAGAAATAAACACAAAGAAATACCACAAGGTTCTGCTTAAGATCAGGAGGTAAATAGACAAATGAGAGCAATTAGGAATTGGTCTTATTCTGGAGCCAGGTGCTACTTCAGACCAGGGGGTTAGCGGCGCCCTCAGATGAAGCTTTCACAAAGGATTCTTGCACGGTTTGTCTTGAGCCAGTGCTGGGCTAAGAGAGCCTGAAGGTGATTAACTGCTTGTTGTGATACAGATGCTGAATGAAGAGAATGCCTGAAGTATAGAAAACCCCGATTTCTTGTCGTTTTGCATCATGAGTTCCCAGGTTTATGCTCAGTGAGTTTATTTAAATTGGACCAACTGCTTCTTATTTGGAACTAATATTCTTGTTTTCTTGAATAAAATGTTTTTTGCCAATGTTGTTCCCTTCCAAACCATAAGCCACAGCAACAATCTCAGCCTACCTTTCTTGAAATCAAGAGAGAATTGTTTGTTGTCCTTTGGGGAGCTGGCATAATAACATCTGAAGGAAGCCAGTTGGGAGACACCTACTGGAATTCATTCATAAGTTAATGAAAGCTGTGCAGTGCAGCATAAGGATGATAGCGCCAGGTCTTGGACAGCACTTTGTCATAGCTAAATTCCTTCTGTGGTGAAATCGTTTTCCTTTGGAAAGGATCATGGGAGCCAGCTTGAATACTGCTTCTATTACAAGTTGTTATATGAGTATTTTTTGGATTTTAAAAAAATATGTTTATTGTTGCCAGCACAGAAAAAGGAGCAAAGTGATATGGATACAAAAAAGAAAGAAAATTGAATTGATTAGATGCCCTACCAGAACGAGCGGGATAAAAAACCCATCTGGGTAGACGTTGGGGGCGCATATTTTCCGTGGTAATTTGTCACCTGGAAAGCAGAATGTTTGTACGCCCACTGGAGGGGAACTGGTACATGGGGCTGATGCCAAAACCGCTGATAAAACCAAAAGCACACAGAGCCTGAAGCCATCTGAAGAAGCTCTGAAAAGAGCTGGGAATGAGTGTGTGTGCCAAGATGTTCCAGAAAGACGAGCTGCTTATTGGTGAGCAGGTCAACTCTCCCCTAGTTCTTCTATGGTGGTGGACAAACTAGTTCCTAGAGGTAAACTGGACCTCGAATGCTAAAGTCATGTGGCCTCAGTGCTCAGACGCAGAGATATGGGCCAGTGAAGCACGCGCCCAGTGGTGCCAATTATCAACCAGGATCTCCTCGGGCTGTGAGTACGAGCAGACCCGCTCCACGCGATCACGTGCAGCGTCTCCCGTTCCACCAGGATTGTGCTGTTTGTACCCCTTGCATTGGCGCCTTTGTGCCTGCCCTAGGAAAAAGGAGCCACTTGACTCAGTTCTGTGGGCACACTTACTCTCTGCCACAGGTCTGCACCGCGACACTGAATGCCCAAAGGAACTGACCTGCTTTCTGCTCTCTCCTCCTTTGCTGCAAATCACGTGGGAGTTTCGGGAATTGGAGATCTGCCCATGGCTGTACTGGGCACTGCTAAGCGGACACCCTGATTGCTGATCGCCCAGTCTCTCGCTCGCCTTGGGTAAGACAGTAGATCCTGAAAATGTGTCCAGAGGGGCGCAACGAGGCTTGGAGAGGGGCTGGGAACACGAACCCTGAGAGGAACCCCTGAGGGAGCTGGGGCGTTGCTCAGCCTGGAGAACAGGAGACTCAGGGGCTGCCCTCCTTTCATGCAGCTTCCTCGCCGGTGCCTTGTGCCTCAGCTGGGCTGGGCTCTTTCTGCCTCAGCGACACTGAACACAAACCTATATTGCACACAGCCTCAAGTCTTTCTCCTCTGCACCAGGGATTTTAAGTGAGCGAGCTTGATATATAGGGAAAAGAAAGCTCTTTTTTTATCACCTTTTTACGCTTCACCACCACTTTGTCCAGAACCAGAGAGGCTGCTCTTATCCTTTTCTCCTTGGCATACCTCTCATTTCTGGAGAGTGAATTTCAGAGTCATGAACAGGATGGGGCAGGACTCCTGGCACACCCCTGCCAAACATTTTCAGCCTCCACACAGCTCCCACCAGGAGGGTCTGGGGATGGAGCCACGTGCTCACCACAGCTTGGGTGGATTGGTTGCCCTGTAAAGAAAAACCACTTCTCCTCAGGAGGGGAAATGTAATGGAAGCGTGATAAAAGTTCTGGAATGGCGCCCAGGGAGGTTTGGTGGAGTCCCATCCTGGTGTGTTTAACAAAAGCCTGGAGTGGGCACCGGGTGCCAGGAGTTTGGGTTGGGCTGGGTGGACTCAATCATCTTAGAGGTCTCTTCAACCTGGTGATCTGTGATTCTATGAAGGTTTTTTCCAACCCAGTGGTTCTTGTGAATTCTGTGAAAATGCCCTCCTGAGGCATGGGCTGGCAGAGAAGCTGCGGGTGTTAGCCCTCTCCTACATGGAGGTGATCCTGTGCTTTCCTGACTGTTGGAAAAGTTCAACAGAGTCAATTTTGCATGGTGTGAGCAAACCTCTGTCAAATGAGCAGCAAGGAGCGTCAGACTACCAAAGCCTGTTTTCCAGGGAATCTGATCCCTCAGTGCACACAGTGAGATCTAACCAGGGCCCCTCAGTGATCAGAGCTCTGCTGCAGAGGCAGGATGTGCTGTCATCCACGTGGATTGAGATGGGCTGATTCAGCACACTCCTTTCCCCAACATGGAGCATCAGTTAGGTTTATTTTCCATCTAGATGCTTGTTGACATGCATGCGTGTAAACCCCATCATTCCAGCTAAACAACTGACAGAGCAGAGAGTCTCATAGTGCATTAACCACCAAGCTCAGATGGTTGCTGAGAGTGGAGCGGGAGAGGGAGCTGCAAACAGTGCATACTGGCACAGCTTGCCCTCGTTCTTTAAAAAAAAAAAAATTCTTCCAAACAAGTTTAAATGCTTAGAAAGCTTTGGGAA
Organism: Sporophila hypoxantha; assembly: GCA_002167245.1. Taxonomy (NCBI): domain Eukaryota; kingdom Metazoa; phylum Chordata; class Aves; order Passeriformes; family Thraupidae; genus Sporophila; species Sporophila hypoxantha. Next base: position 65,564 of record NDFG01000062.1, on the reverse strand, counting down.
TGTGAAATAAAAAAAAGAAAAAAAACTAAGAACCCAACTGCAAATTTGCTCTGGGGAAGGAAGAGGAGAGCAGATTTGTGGGTACTCTAACAAAGCTGCCAAGAGCCTAGCTCGAGAATAGCTAGAAGAAGATAGACATCATGTGGCTTGCAGTTGACTCTCAGACTGGAAGGGCTGAACCAAGCTGTTAACTTTGTCCAATTTCCAACACCTTCAGGCCTAGCAGATGGGAAGTTGAATTCCCAGGAAAGACCCTTCCCCAAATATTGGCAAGCTGGTGAGCCACGGCTGGCGTTTGGCGTGAGGGACTAATCTCAAAAAGCCCAGCTGCCTGTGTTCCCCAAGGCTCTCATCAGCCTGAGCCCAAGGAATGGGTGTGCCCAGCAGGAGCAGGAGGCAGGGAAGATTCATCCTGCCCCTGTCCTGGCACTGATGAGGGCACACCCTGAGTGCTGTGCCCAAGCTCACTGGCGCCCTCAGCGTGGTAAGGACCTTGGCGACACTGAGCAACAATCTCATCGACGGGGACAGGCCCGGAGGCGTGCTGAGAGGGGCTGGTAACCAAAACCCATGAGAGGACCCCCCTGCGGGAGCTGGAAGGGCTCACCCTGTGAGAAAAGGAGACTCAGGGGCTGCCGCTCATCCTCTGCAGCTCTGAAAGTGTCTGTGCTCAGCTGGGGCTGGGCTCTTTCGTTGCAGGCGCACTGACACAACCAGAGCACCACAGCCTCAGGCTGCCACCAAGGAAATACAGCGACTGGATAGTTAGAAAAAAACTTATATATAAGTAACAGAAAGGTGATTTTTAGAAGTTTCTGGGCGCAATGTTCTCCCCAGGGAGGTGTGGAGTCCCACCATCCCTGGTGTGTTTTTTAATCAAGCCTGGATGTGGCTGATCTCTGTGGGTGAGGGTTTCGCGTTCAGGCTGTTTGGGGCTGGGTTGGAACTCGTATGACCATTGAACGGTTTTTCCTACCCTGTTATTCCCTGCTCGCATTCTCGCCATGAAAGACCCACATCGCGTAATTCGCACCTGCAGCGCGCCGTACTCAACAGCGGTAGAATGTATGCGGCAGTGCTTCTTTCAATTCTGCAATGCTGCTGTTCGTGCTTTGCAGGGCCCAAGAAGCAGGCTAGTGGGCACCCTCCAGTGAGCAGACCACTGTTGGACACTCCCTCAAACTGGGCTGCAAGTTGCAAGAGAGTGGGTGGTGTCATGGGCGGTGGGAACTTTACCTGCCTCCTCACCTGCCCCAGAGCTCTGCTGCTATCTAACAGCACGGACAGCCTACATGATGCAAGTGAGGCAGCCCCAAACGCTGGTTTATTTTCTCTTGTCTTCTGCTTTATCTCTGCTGGATCTGTCCCTCTCGGACCTCGCCAGGCCTCTGAGGCTGGCCTCCTTTAGTTGCCAAGGGAAGCAGACATTCCCTCCGCAGTCCCAAGGCTTCTGGGCTGCTTGCTGGTCTGAGCGATGGGCATCGGGGGCTCTGCGGGCAGGGGACACGGCTGCCCTCTTCTGATGAACAATGCCAAGCGGGCTGGGAGTTTTTCAATAAAAAGTAATTTATGTTGAAGCCAGACTCCTGCCAAATCCTGCAGTCTCTTCTATTCTGTTACTTAGGCTTTTAAAGGACACGCGGTCACGGTGGTTTGACTTCCCTTCTCTGGGCCAAAAAAAGGAAGCACAACTTAAATCTGGAACAACATACAATACCAATCTCCTGCCCTTTATTAGCACCATCTGTCTTCCTCTGCCTGCCTGAAAAAGCCGAGACTCATGAGGGCCCTATCCTCTATGGCCTCGGGACAATACAATAGTTGCTCCATTTACAGCCATGCCCAAAACGTGCAATTATGCTCTAATTGCAGTGTTTAATTGTATTTATCTTCGAGAGAGAGAGAATATATAATCTATTTCCAATTAGGACTTATTTTTGTCAGTTTACAGTCTCAATGCTGCTTAGACAATTTTCGCTCTGGTGCCAGGCTATCACAATGCCCGTCGCGCGTGCACAAGGAAGTGACCTCGCATTCACTCTCTCAGAGCGCCAGTTAGGCTGAGGGAAGTCTGGCACTGTAGCGAGAAGATTGAGCTCTCAGGTTTCTCAAGGAGAGTTGTCAAGTGCTGCCCAGGGACCTTCTTTTCCTCTCCGCATCCGAGAGCAGGTCATAATTGCACGCCCCGCGGCAGGGACTATTTATCAGAAATAAATTTTCGTCTGAAGCGTCCCAAGTGACTTAAAAATACCTGTGAGGTGTTGTAGGTGAAGGGGATCATCCTAAAAGATGCTTTGGGCAGAAATCAAAAGGAGCAGTGTACACATTGAACCCTGTTGATAGGCAAAAGTGTACTCCTCAGAGAGGCAGCTGCTAAGGGTTTCCTTTACAGCTCCAGAGAGAGGCTGAGTGGGGCTGCTCTTGGGCACTTCTCCCAATTCTTTTGGTAAATGTGCAGCTTGGTGCAAGCAGGAAAAACTCCTTGGAATTTATTTCTGATTCCTATCCGTGCCATAATCACCAAATCACAGAATTGTTTTGGTGGTGGGAAGGCACCTTCTGGAGAATCATCTAATCCAACCCATCCTTGGTTTTCCTCACTCTTACCATCACACAGGGCCCTTGACTCATGGTGTACACTATTATTTAAAAACGGGTGCTCAAAGCTTTCCCTCCCTCCAGCCATATGAGCTGCCTGTGGGGATGTCAGTGCTGCCCAGGTGCACTGGGGATGCACCTGACTATGTCAGAAAGGAGCTTTTCATCACAGGCCCTCCTGAGGGCAGAGCTCAGGCTGTGGACCCCTCTGCCTCTGAGCACTCCAGACCCCACAGACAAGCCTTGCTCTGCCCTTGGTGTGTGTGCTGTGCTTTGGGAAATCCCTCACTTGCCGTAAAGCTGCGGGCCCTTGCAGCTCTGGGGGCAGGAGTTTACCTGGTTCTGAGGGCCTAGGCCATCAATCCCCTTGCCAAGAGACAGCAGCACTTGAGGCCAGGATCTCTGATTTGGGCGACACTTCGTGTGTGTACATTGGGGCTTTTTGGTGCATACCAGAGAGGGGCCTTTCCTTACAGAGACCTCGGTGGGTTGTTCAAGCTGCTGGGACTGTGCTCCTCAGCCCTTCGGGCGCCTCTGATCCCAGGGAATCCATCCTCCTGTCTTGTGTCCCAGCACAGCCCTCCCACTCTCCCCTGTTGCTCCCAGTGGTTCTATTGACCAGTTTGGGGCAACAGGAGAGGTGAAGGATGAGGGTCAGAATCAGGGTGTGAAATGGCCAGTTTTGTGGCAGCTCCAGGTAAAATGCTCTGCCCTAGCAGTCAGAAAGTATCAAGGGACCGTAAGTTATATCACAGATGTGAGGGGATTAGCTGAAAACACCAGTCGTGCCTTAAATTGATTTTTGGCAAACATCGGACTTATCTGCCTGCAATTAACAGTACAGAGATATTTGGCACTTTTGCATCCTGCTGCTGGTGCTGGAGTTTGAGGTGGCAGGAACCGCTGCTGTGGCTGTCATTTCTCAGCCCCACTTTGCAAACACCCCTCCCCTGCTGAAGCGAGAGGTGGTTTCTTTACAGGGCACCAATCTCACGCCAGCTGTGGTTGCAGCACTGCCTCCACCAGACCCCCCTGTGAGCTGTTGTGAGGCTGAATGCTTGGCAGGCGATGTGCCCAGGAGTCCTGCCCTCTGATTCATGACTCTGAATTTCACCTCCAGAAAACGTAGAGGTTAGCCAAGAGAAAAAGATAGCCTCTCTGGGCAGAGGGGTGGCTAAACATCCTACAAATAACTCCTGCAGAGAATTGTGAAAAGAGCTCCCAAACAGCCTCAAAGAGCTGAGTGACACTCAGTGCCTGGGTGCCACATCCCCGGCGTGGCTGCAGGGCTCTGCTGCTGCTCAGGATGCATTCAGCGCGCATTGTGTGGCACGGGTGGCGCTTGAATTTCCGGTTTTTTGCTTGTTAATTCCTACATTTTCCAGTAATTCACCAGGGGGGGGGGCTCTGTCCAATCCTTTCCTCTCCATGCCCCATGTGCTCCTTTCTGCAGCTCCACCTGCAGCATCATCCCAGTTTGAGAGGTGACACCCCCGTTAAGTGTGTTAAGTCAAAGCCCTGCAGTTTCCCACGTAAACCAGGAACTGGATTCCATGCCTGCAGTAACCTCAGCAATCTCTCCCCTCTGCACCTGCCCTCGTTGCTTCTGGGATGTGTCTTTATTTTCACTGCTGGCAGATCTCAGGTGTTGAAGCTCAGTTTTGGCAAAGCTGCTTCAGTCGACACAGAGAGCACCAAGGCACTGACTGGGGCTTTTCCACAAGCTCTGTTGGCAGCTTCCTGCTGGGGCTCCTGGCTTTCCCGTGCAAGAATGGGGAGGATTTATGGGAAAAAGCCGTAGCCTGGCACTGAGAAGCCTTTCATCCCTCACCCTGCTCTGTGGCAGCAGTATTTTCTGGAAAAATCCCTTTGTCCAGGATTCTTCTCCTGGAAGCTGAGAAGTCTCAGGGAAAAAAGGGAAGAAACAATTTCTTATCTTCATTTGCTTCTCCCTGAGTTTGCTGCTTTGGAAAGTGTGTTTGGAGATTGTTTCGCTCACAAGGCTGATTGTTTCAATGTCTGCTGGTGAGTTGTTTTCACTCTTTGCCAATCAGGGCCAAGCTGGGACCTGGAGAAGTCACGAGTTTCATTATTATCTTTTATCCTTCTGAAGTATCCTTTCTGTATGCTTTAGTACAGTTTAGTTTAGTAATCTTTCAACATAATATAGCATCATAAAAATAATAAATTAAGTCTGTTAAGAACATGGAGCCAGATTCATCATTCCCTTTCCCTCGTCTGGGAGCCCCACACAAATACAATCCTAGCTCTTGCCCCAGGCTCTGTGGGAGCTCTGACATTCTCCTGTTGGAGCAGGAGGAGCTGGGGGGCTCTGAGCATACACCAGGGCCCTGCAGTGAGGCAGGGCCAGAGCAGCAAGCAGCCCTGCCTGAGGCTCACGGGCTGTGGATGTGCAGGCCACCCCTGGGCCCCGGCCAGCCCTGGTCCCCTGCTTGGTAGGACTTTAGGCATGAAATCCATTGCCTGGGCTTATGTCAACAGCCCGCCGAGCCAAGCTCTCGGCGGGGCATTGAAAGCAGCCTTCTGGATTTTAATTTGTGTCTTTTTTGATACCACATGACCTCCATCTTTAATATTTCACAGCCCCGCAATGCATCTCCTTGTGCCCATACGGCTGGAGGTTCAGCCACTGAGCATTTACATTATTAGGCGGGCTCAGAGCTTGTGCCGCTCAGCGAGGGTGAGCTGGTTCTTTCCTGTGCGTCCCCTAGCTGGAAATACAGGTTGGCAAAAACTTTTGTGCACTTGATTTTAGTGCTGATCAGCTGATGGTTATGGATGGTGAGAGAATCACGATCACGATTGGGATACATTGCTTTTTGGAAATCTTCTGCCCAAGTCCTCTGTAATCGTGAGTCTGGATTAGGGTGAAGCATCAAGAAGAGTTGTGGCCCACACAATCCCAAGTCAGAAGCCTGTTTCCAGTGGCCCTGCTCTAACAAGCTGTGCCAGCGCGCCTCTAAAACACAGGTTTTGAAAGATAATGCCCTTTCAGTCTGGAAATATTGGCTCTTGCTCTTGTATGCAAATAACACCTAATGTCATTGCTGTGAAGGCAACCAGGCATGAATTGCTGCCTATTGGTTATATGCCCAGTCGTTGGCTTTATGCACTTGACAGCAATTATTGGAGTCACTAATCAATCTTTGCTTTCCTCTCCTGGACAGGTGCTTATTTGCTGCATGTCAGGGCCCAAGGGCGTTTCAGTGCAGGCAATGGAGAAGATAGGCGGAGGCGCATGGCTGAGGGCACAGGGGCTCTGTGGCCCTGCCAAAGCCCCCGCAGGCTGAGGAGGCTGAAGCCGCGATGCATAAATCATAAAATTGTGTTTGCGGTTGGAAGGGGACCCCAAGGACCACCTCACTGCACCCCTTGCCATGGGCAGGGACACCCTTCCCCTGTCCCACGACTGCTCCAGCCCCCATCCAGCCCTGGCGGCTTGGACAATTTCGCATGGATGGCCGGGCAGCCACAGCTGCTCTGGGGCACCTCTGTGCCAGGCCCTCACTCCTCTGTTAAACCACTTTCCCTTATGTCTAACCTCTAAACCTGCCCTTCTGTCAGTTTTAAAGCCATTCCCCCTTTCTATCCGAGCTGCGAGTGCACGTGTTAGAAGTCCCCTCTCCAGCTCTCTTTGGAGGCTCTTTAGATACTGGAAGGGTCCATTCTCCAGACTGAAGAGGTTCTCTTCAGGGTTCTCCAGGGCGGCTGAACAAGCCAAATTTGGCTCAGCGCCTCCAAAGGAGAGGGTGCTACAACCTGGGTAGTGTCCCTGGCGTCATGCTTGGCTACCTTCGCAGAAAAGGGCTGGCAGAGGTTTGGATGAGCTCAAGCTGGGCATTTGGGATGCTGGGGATTTGACGCTGCTGCAACCCCAGGAGCTGTCTCTTCCTGCACCAGAAGCTCCCCCTGGGCAAAGACAGCCTTTCTCTAGATTAAAGGGCATTGGTTATGCTTCCTGAGCAGAGGAGAATTCAAGGGGACAGGTGAAGACCCATATGCCTGATGGGCTCCTGACCGCGGATGGTGACAAATCAGCTTGCAGAGCAGCCTCAGGGATGTGTCTGCTGTACACTGTTATTACATGTGTCAGCATCTCCTGGGCTGTGAGTGCCCAAACTGGCTCACAGAGCCAGACCTGACCTTCCCTCCTGTGCTGTCTCTTCTTCCATTTCTGTAGATTGTCACAGACATCTTTTATGGAAAATCCTTTCCTTCAGGATTTTGTTCTCCTGAGAAGCTGAGAGGCCTCAGGAACAAAATGTAACCAATGGTTATCTGCTGCTGTGGAATGCAACAGGTGCAACATGTGATTGGTCCATGTCTTGTTTCCTAATAATGGCAATCCTCACAGTTTCAGCTGGCTCTGGACTCTGTCTTGAGACAGAAGCTTTGTTATCATTCTCTTTCTTTTTCTATTCTTAGCTAGCCTTCTGATGAAATCCTTTCTTCTATTCTTTTAGTATAGTTTTAATATAATATATTATGACTAAAATAATAAATCAAGCCTTCTGAAACATGGAGTCAGATCCTCGTCTCTTCCTCATCTAAGACCCCTGTGAAACACGCTCACAGAATTATTCTTTCATCCTCTTCAAAGAGGCCTCCTGCTGCCTCTCAATCTCTGTTTTCACTTGTTTAAACACTGCAGCCATCCAGGACCTGGAAAGGCTGAGCATGGACCAAGATTATGGCTCTCCCTGTGGGGCAGGGGATCCCCTCCCTGTGATGCCCATGGGCAGCCTGGTGGCAGCTGCACAGAGCCCTGCCACGGGTGCTTGAGATGGCCAGGGGGTGACCCTCCTGAGCACACAGATCTTTAAGGAGTTTGATCTTTAGGATCTTGCTGGTTTTAACCCTTCTCTTGTTTCTGCTCTCATCTTGACCCATGAGTGTATTTTCCATCTTATTTTTCTCCTCTCTCATCCCATCCCATTCCCTCTCCTGCCTGAGGAGGGGAGGGATAGAGCACGCTTGGTGGGCACCTGGCATCAACCAAGGTCAGGCGTCATCCACAGGAGTGCAATCGCTCAATTCCTTGCTTTATTTGTGCTGTGACTGCTTTTGAGCTAGTTACCTTTAATTACTGGCTCTGCTGAGCCTGGTTGAGTCTTTTCAGCTGAATGGTTTGGAGGTTCCTTGCTCCAAACAATGAAACCACTACCATCACTTATCTTTTAAATCAGAGTTTATATTTAGCATGGTGCCTTCCATCCAGGCTGCCTCCTGCACACCTGCACAAGGAAAGCCCTGCAGTCCTGCTATCCATGGGAGGATTGCAGTGCTCTCCCAGCCCTGCTGCCACAGGAGGATTGCAGTGCTCTCCCAGCCCTGCTGTTCAATGAGGATTGCAGTGCTCTCCCCAGCCCCTGCTGTTCCATGAGGATTGCAGTGCTCTCCCCAGCCTGCTGTCCATGAGGATTGCAGTGCTCCCCCAGCCCTGCTGTCCATGGGAGGATTGCAGTGCTCTCCCCAGCCCTGCTGAGCACAGGAGGATTGCAGTGCTCTCCCCTGCCCTGCTGTTCCCATGAGGATTGCAGTGCTCTCACAGCCCTGCTGTTTCCAATGAGGATTGCAGTGCTCTCCCAGCCCTGCTGCTCACAGGAGGATTGCAGTGCTCTCCCCTGCCTGCTTTCCCATGAGGATTGCAGTGCTCTCCAGCCCTGCTGTCCCATGAGGATGCATGGCTACTCCCAAGCCCTGTGTCCATGGAGGATTGCAGTGCTCTCCCCACCAGCCCTGCTGTTCCCATGAGGATTGCAGTGCTCTCCCCAGCCCTGCTGTTCACCATGAGAGGATTGCAGTGCTCTCCCCAGCCCTGCTGTTCCCATGAGGATTGCAGTGCTCTCCCCAGCCCTGCTGTTCCAGGAGGATTGCAGTGCTCTCCCAGCCCTGCCGTTCCCATTGAGGATTGCAGTGCTCTTCCCCAGCCCTGCTGTCCAGGGAGGATTGCAGTGCTCTCACAGCCCTGCTGTCCATGGAGGATTGCAGTGCTCTCCCCAGCCCTGCTGTCCACAGAGGGATTGCAGTGCTCTCCACAGCCCTGCTGTCCATGAGGATTGCAGTGCTCTCCCCAGCCCTGCTGTTCCCATGAGGATTGCAGTGCTCTCCCCAGCCTGCTGTCCACAGGAGGATTGCAGTGCTCTTCACAGCCCTGCTGTTCCCATGAGGATTGCAGTGCTCCCCAGCCCTGCTTTCCATGAGGATTGCAGTGCTCTCCCCAGCCCTGCTGTCCACAGGAGGATTGCAGTGCTCGCCCCCAGCCCTGCTGCCCCAGCTGAGATGTGATCTCCAGGAGGACATCAGGCCCCACACTGCTTGCCTTGATGTCGAGCTCAGTTTGGCAATTCCTTCACTTTGATCATCATTATAGAGTGGAAAAGCCCTCCAAGTGTGTACAAAGACATTAAAGCTCACACAGCCACCCACACAGAGGAGAGAGAGCAGCTGAGTCCCCTGGCTGTGTGAGAGCAGCTCTGCTTCTCTTTCCTGGGGGTGGGAGCAGAGCTCAGTGAGGAGACCAAGCATCTGCTCTGGATCCCAAAGGGTTTGAGACTTCTGAATGTGAGTGTTGTAAACCAGGAGATGGGATGGTTTGTCCTGAGATAGCTTGTGTTTAATGCAGAATGAAGGGAGCTGGAGCAGCCCCAGCATTCCCCAGCCTGTTGTTTCCCTTTACACACAGCCCCAGGAGCAGAAACTGCTGCAAGGATTTCCTTCAGCGAGCACTGCCTGCACCAGCAAGAGCTGGGCTCTCACCAGCCCTGCAGAAATGGGGGCACTGGGCAGGGAAACTGTCCTTCCACTCATCCCACCCCACTGATCATGGCTTTGGGATAATTGTCTGGGCAGATTTTGGAGGACACAGTGCTTTGAACACCATGGGATCCCTTTGGTGCCGTGACCCACACCCAGCAGCCAAACCCAGCTGTGTGGTGCCCCTTGGAGCTGGGGCTGTCTGGGTGCAGAACCCCCCTGAGGTTCCCCTGATGGGGAGACCCCTAATTAGTTCTGTGCCAGGATTGAGAGATGAACAGACTTTTGGTTTTTTCAGTCTTCAGTGTTGTGTTATTTTTCTCTTATCAACAGTTCAGCATGATGTCTGCACACCAGACTTAGCACACAAAGAGAAAGGCACTAAAAGTCACAAGACACACAGGTTCAAGGTGTTTTAGAACTATTTTGTCCAATTAACTCTTAGAATGAATTTTATTTCTACCTTTCTACCAATATCTAATTATTTGTCTGTTCACACAACACCTCCATTGGGGCTCTTTCCAACCAATCCCCTGTGCCACCAACACTGCAGAAAAATGGAGCAGATGAAGAACAAGAAGGAGATCAGACAACACCCAAAATCCTCCATCTTGTCTCCTATCTACCTCCATACTAAAAACCCAAAACTCAAAGTTTTTCACCCTGTGATTAAACTATATGTTCTGGTTTGAAAGCAGTAAGAGACTCCAAGTCAGAAATACAATTTATTAGGAAAGAAAAACCAAAATACATGCAATAATACAAAGAAAAAACACTGACAAGTCAGAATACAACCTGATACCCTGTGGTCAGGGTGTTGGTAGCAGTCCAGTTGGATTGGTGGCTGCAGTCCTCCTGGGGTGGCAGATGTGGTTCTGTTGGAGCAGGGATCCTGTGGAAAAGGGTGTAGTCTTCTCTGAACATCCAGTGAAAAGACAGCCATTCCTCTGGGAATCCAGTGGAAAGGCTGCCTGCTCTGTCCCAAAACCCCAGATTATATCCAGGTAGGGATGCTGAGCTCCTCCCCTGGGTAGAGCATCTCACAATGGCTGATATCATTCTGTGATATCCATTAAACAGAAATGGCTGTGGAGGAGTTATCTCTGAGTCATGGAAAGGCACTGGTGGGCCCATTTACAGGAGAATAAGGAGAAAAACTATGCCCTTCTGGTTTCAGCAGCTCTTGAGGAAGGAATAGAATACATCTTTAATTCTAACCTAGGACACTCCCCCCCCTCCCACCCACCACCCGTTGTGCCTCGACGTCGCGACCATGCCCCCGTGAGAATTCCTGGATCAGGTCTAATAGCTTCCGCCCCGAAACCGAAACCCCACTTCTGTCGGTTATAACTTCCGGCTTACCGCTTTTATCACACGACTGCGTGATGCCCCGCGGTCATGCTTGCGTCCTGTCGTAATGTGCTAGTGTGCCTTCTATGCCAAAACACATGCGCCGTTGTTTATTGAGCGCCTCATTAGCCTACCTCTGATTCCCGCATCCTCTCCACCAATAAACCGGGGCTCAGCTCCTGTGTTTAGAGCCCCGACCGCAACCATCTCTTTGATCCCGCCGGCCACTCGTCCGGAACAAATACCCCTGTCGTGCGGCATCACCAACCTTCGGACGCCCCGTGTGTCTGCATAAGACCCTACGCTGCCACTTAGCACTATGTCGCTACATCCACCCACTAGCCCGGAGCGCGTGCGCTGTGTTATGCCACAACTGAGCAAAAGCGCGTAAGCTGCAGCCCACCTCCTAATCTTGTGCAACTAAGTAAAGTGCAAGCTCTCCGGTACGTTTCACACACGACATGACACATCCCGAAACACACTCATGGACCCACGAGAGAGGTCTCGCCAAATATACCACACACCTCACCGCGAACTACCAGACAAAGACCACGGCACACGCTCTATGCCTCAATGACTGCCCAGCCACAACGCAAGATAGAAGCAACGCGCTATACCTCTACCGTAATAGCTCACACAACGACACCCCATCTGACAGAGTTCAATACATTCAATTGAAATTTTAAGAACACTTTATTACTGTTTTACCAAGTTCAATTAAGTTTCACAGTGAGTTTCACCTTATTAATTACTGCATGGAAGAAACACAAAAGTTGCACATTGAGTTAGAATCTAAGTTTCACAACAGAGACCAGAAGATGCAAAGGATAAGGGGAAAACATTCCTTTGATCATGAGGCTCAAAATGATCCCATTGCTTTCTCCACTCCTTAAACAGCCTTAGGGTTTTGGCTAGGTCCAATCTTAGTCACAGATCTGGACAATGGTTTATATATCTGTTACAAACTTTATACTAATTATCTTAAGTAATACATGGATTAGTAATGATTCATTAGTATTAATTCAGTGTTATCAGGCACTTACAAGATCTGTTAGCGAGTAAAGGATTTCTCATCTTGGACAAGGAAGGAAACCATAGTTTCAGGTAAGGAAACTCAAACAATGTGAGAACATCTCTACCTCAAGGGGAAGAGTTAATTGCTCTGCTGCATTACAGGGTAGAGCCTGCAAAAAACTGTTGCTTCATCCTGCATGGGAATTATTTATAGAGTGAAGTAGTTGAGGCTGCTAGTCAGCAATATAGACGCAATTAGAGGTCTTTATTTTTATCTCTACACTCTAGTTTTGTACTTTGGCTTATCTTTCATTTTTGAGGCTTCAAAAGCAAAAGGTTACAAAATATTTCCAAGCACACTGCTTGCTATGAGAGACAGGAGCTTTACCAGCTCACAGATTTCACCACCAGGGTGTGAGTTTTTGTTGCCTTCCTTAGTCAGCCTGAACAAAAAACAAGGCAAGGGGTAAAGTAGGTCTCTCTCAAACAAACTCTTCACACTACTCATGGACATAAAGGAGTTGCACTGATTAATCACTGGAGTGCCTGGCATCCTGTGGTCATGCCACTGCTTCTCAAATCATGATAAATATCAACAGGAAAAAAGTGAACACTCAAGAAGAAGGTAACTAACTGAGTAACAGGGCCTGATATGCCTCGCCTCTGGTCTCCAATGGCTGCCTGAGAGATCTGCTCTGAAATTATTAGGCTTCAAGTAGGAATAATGTTTCTCTTTGTGTGCAATTGTTGCACTGGCTTGCTCAAGAAACTTTTTTAGGGTGGTAAGAGGAGGATGAAGTCTAACTTTCTCAGCATTCTGAGGCTTACTTCTTTTATGTACATGGGTATGTAAGTCAGAAATGTTATTCTTCAAATTTTATAACTTATAATAATCCTGATCTCTTTCTGTTAGGTAAATGCTGCTATTTCTCTGCAGGACATTATAAGACCACCAGTACTCCAAGTGCACCAATGAACATGATGCTCAATTCTCTGTTGGCATTTAGAGTTGAGTTAATTAACGATTTTTATAGGACAATAAATAACATTTTATGAGCTGGATTCCCTCATCCCCTTAACCTACTTTGGCTTCAGAGTTCATACTGCGAACATATAAGAGGGTAATGTTGCAAAATGCTAATGTTCCAACTTGGGTTTAGGGCAAAATGCCATTTATAAATGATGCTGAATTGCAGTAATAGGAAGAGCTCCCATTTGAAGGAAAAAAAAATGCAGGAAGCCCTTAGCACCAATCCAAAATTCTAAGTTAAACACTGAATAATTATTATTCTATAAAATGTTATTTCTGTGTGTGTTGTCACGTTTGGCTAATATTGTCTTAGTGATATGACAATCCCTCAACTATCTGAATCAGTGTTATTTTAATATTTAGATTGTAAGGCAGAATAGGGGCCAGGCCCTCTGTGGTCTCCGGACACTTCCGGCAAAATGCGAGTTTTGAGTAAGGTGGCAGAGTGCTATGCCAGCGTCAAAATTTTAATCAGAATATTGATCTGTCAGAATATTGAGAGATGTCTAGGAAAGCAGCAATTTTAAGGCCATACCTTAGGTAAGTTTCTTTCATAGCAACTCCAAAGTTAATCCTTTCAGTCTGCAACTAGGCCATTGTTTCGACAGCTGCAGACAAAAGAGATCCAGATTTCAAGAAATAATAGCAGCAGGAGAAATATTAGGCCTTTCAAAACATCTAGTTACGTGCATTGTAAAAGAGAAATGCAAAGAATTTGGGTTATCTGTTGTATTTGCTTCAAAAGCTTCTGCAGTACTATATGATGGATTTCTGTATAAGGTGTCCCACTAATTTAAAAAGAAGCAATTATTGTCATTAGTTCTATTATTAAAAAATGTAACTCAGATTAAATACTGTATTATCCAAGTGGCAGCCATCCTGTGTTCTTGTCATAGTTTGGCCTAGGACAGAGTTAATTTTTGTCACAGGTTTGCTATGAGGGGTTGTAGAGCCTGGATCCATGTGGTTCTAGGTTATTTATTCTATAATGCATTGCACATAATCTCTGGGGTACAAGCTTTCGCGCTGGTGGAAAAAAAAGGAACATGATGTTGGAACCACCACCATTTTTGGTGCAAAGTGGGGTACAGAGTGGTGGGGTTGATGTCGATGAAGTACCCATCCAACCTTGGAGGGTTGTCCATTCACAGGTTTTCCTGTTTCAGCGCTTGGGGGAAGAAGAGTGATATGGGCAATTTTTCGTGATTGCTGTTCCTTGTTGTCTTGAGGAATAAAGCACTGGCGTGGTAAACAGCCACCATTTTCTCCTTTGTCTTTGGGCAGCTCATTATGTTGCTGTCGCAGCAGCATTGTGTCAGTGGAATTGCGATGAGCATTTTTTTCCATAGAAAGTAACCCTCTTTTAAAACCACTTTTGTTGTTAGTGTTGTTGGGTTAGTGTGTGTTTTCCTTATCTCATTTACTGTTTTCTAATAAATCAGTATCTCAACACATAATCTTTGCCATTGTTGGTCCTTTCTCATTGAGGACAGGGGGAGGCAAGCAATAGCCACTGGGAGCATAATTTTTCTAGCTGGTTTAAAAAAAACAGATGGCTCTTAATGTATTTTGTGAAAACCAAATAACATATTTTATTAAGATTTCCAGTTCACAGAGATGTGTTTACTATAGCCATGCTCTATTCAAATATTCTCTGTAAAAAACATATTCCATTGCCAATCCTTTTAAGCTCTTTTGGATCTCAGTTTACTTGTGACCGAGGTGATCTGATCTATGTGTTGTTCAATATACCCTTTTCGTTGCCCGCTATCTCATTTTAAGGAAAAAAATCTTATTTTTTCAACTTTGAGGATTTTAAAAATTAATTTAAATTAAAACTCATGCAGAATTTACCTGTTAAAGTTTATCAATGGAAGATTTAAGTCCTTGTGCCTACATTTTACAGAAAAAACCTATAGTAGTAAAACTGTGGGCTTGCTCAGCACATCGAGTTGTTGAATCAGATGTTCTCTTTGCAATCTGTTTTAACCTGTCTCCTGATACTGTTTTGAAGTAGTAGGAAGTACTGTTGTGCTGTAGAAAAATGTGCAGATTGTGGCCATAGTGGAAAAACAAATGTTGTCTGCATTATGTGCTGAGAGATCACAGAGTAGGCGCAGCATTATGTCATTTAATGTGCGTGTTTATGACACTTCTTGGCTCCAGGCTGGCTAGGGACAAATGTTCGTGGCTTTTCAAAAAGCCCTTCTATCTAAGAAACCCCAAGTGGGCTAGATGGGACAAGAAAAGAAAAACAAAATGCAATATATATTGCCTTATTTCTAGTCAAAATGTTGTAGAATGAAAAATCAATGTAGTTTCTTCAGCATGTACTTCACGTGCAAACACTGGATAAATTTCCAGGCTGAAAAATAAATACCGTTAGGTAACAGGTGTGATTGCTGTACCACTGGGCCAGATTACTTACTCACAAACATTGGCAAGTAATTGAATATTTTAAAAGTCAAGCTTCTTAATCTTCACCTGTGTTGTAATGCTATCTTAAGAGCGTAAATTTTTAATGCTACACATTTGATGGACATTATAGCATCAGAAGCAAAATAAGAATTGCTGATAAAAAGAAAAGCATGCATTTTGACAAAGGTAAAGTAAACTGTTTTGACACACTAGAGAAGAAAATTACTACAAGTACAAATAATGTTTAAAAAATGCAGGAGGCGAAAAAAGTCACCCCTTTCTAATGGTTCTGATGAGCGTCTAAACAAATTCTCTGTCTTTTTGCAGCTTAAGTAATAACTTAATGATGTGCCAGTAAGTTAATGACAACAAAATGGAAAGATAGGTGGAGTTTTTCTACAGATTCTTATTGATAGAAAAGTGAAAGCATATTTACATAGGTTAGAAGGTTATCAAATTATATCTCTTGTAAAATATTTGAATGGTAAAATCCAGGAGCAATTGAAAAATGTGCCTTACATAGGTTTCTTGTTCTGATTTAAATTTCAGCACTGTTGCAAACCTGCCACAAACAAAATCAATTTGCCTTATTTCATTAAAATCTTGCTATAGGCTTCCTCTAGGAAGTTTTAATTATTCTAAACAAAGGGAGAGTAAATAACAATAAAATACCAGCAGAAACTGGCCTAAATGCCCAGCTATTACAGTCTGCAATTTTTAATAGTTCTAAAAAAGTATTTTGTTTCCTGCAACTCCCCTAACAGAGCACAGAAGGTATGATACTACAAAATATTTCAGCGATTTTGGCGCTGGGCAAATAGGTTTTTCTTGTCTTCCATCTCCATTGATGATATATTACCCTTGTGAGCATTTGCTGCATATATAGTTGATTGTTAAGAGATCAGCCCTTCCTGAGTTTATTTAAGTGTGCCATTTAATGGCCATAAGAGGTTGGCTGGTACAAGCAGGGTTGGGCAATCATTGAATTTTGACTGCATACAAGTTGGCCAAATTTAGATGGATCACAGGATGTAGAGATACATAGGTTCTACGGAAACATATTTGAAAAGTGCATCAATCCATGTGAAAATCAGTTCTGTGTTCATTCACCCCAGAGAAGGACTACATCTAGGGTACCTGACAACAGGAAAGAAAACCAATCAACAAGAATTCTTCAGGTGGACTATGCGGCCTTCATCTCTTATTTCCCCCATTCAAGTCAGAACTCCGCTTGGAGCTACAGAACAACAATCTTGTCATTGTTCTTACTGTACTGTGGATTCATTGCTAATGTCAACATAGCAGGAGCTGTAAATTTGTTAACAATGTCCCTTTCAATCAGCAGAAGAATAAAATCTACTGCAAGAAGTGTATACCTGAAAAAATTATTCCTTGTTTTGAGTATGTTTAAATAGATCAAACAAATGGTCATCACAGAGGTTTTCAAACAACATAAAAGGATCCTTTGGAAGTCATCTAGTTCCAAACTGCTTTCCAGCGTCCAATGATTAGATTAAGTTTCAGTTGTGGCTACATTGCCTCCAAGGTCCTGGAAATCTGCAAGATGGGTGTTATTCACCTCTGAAAACTGCTTCAATGCTATATTATGCTGCTGGTAAGGAAAACTTTTACCTATGGTTCTACCTATAAATGCCAATGTGAAATGTTTGTGGCTATTGCCCTACTTGCAGACTAGCTTGGGGAAAAGCTTGTAATGTGCCTATTCTGTGGTCGAATGATTTTCCATAGTCTGTGGTGCGGTGAACTGCCAACTGAGAGTTGCTTGCCTTAGGTCAGGGAGGGATGCTGTGCTTAGCTGAACAGAAACTCAAGTTGCCACATACAATTTTGTTCATCAAAAAATGTGGTAAGATCTGGCAGAAGCTCACCGGCATACAGACTGACTGGTCAGCAGTGGATTTCTTTGACAATATGTCTGTTGGCTCCAGTAGTGTTCTGATGTGTAGTATAAGATCAGACAGGAATGGATTTCCTCTCTAACCAAAGAATATATCATGAGTTTTCTTCCACCATATCCTGATCCTTTAATGCACCAGCTTCATAAGCTGAGAGATGGGAGTTGCAAAGCATAAATACCATATAAAGACATATAGCAGGGACATAGTGAAAGTCAGATATTATACCTTTGCACTGACAGGATTTGTATTGCTATGTTGATGGGATTCAGGTTTGAAGTGTCCTGTAGAGTTACTGTGTTATGTTTTCTAGGACTCATGTTTAAGGACATTTCTAGAAGTCAAATGTGAAAATAGTGTCTTTGTTCATGAGTGCCCATATACTGATTTTTATGGGCGTAGAAATTTAGTTAGTTGTATTTAAGGCCATATTAACTTTGACAAAAAGAAACTGCATTTTTGTGGTATAAAAATACATGCACATATGGGTATGTTACATTGTCAGCAGTTTTCGTTTGCCAAACTTCATTTTCTAGATTTATTGGTACATTCTTTGGGTGTTTACAGAAGTATATATATATATATATGTGTGGTGTGAGTGTATTTTTGGTTAATATGTTCTTCACCTATGAATCTGACCATCTGTCTGTCATTTCACTGTAGTATTCCGTGTATTGCAATGATTAACTGGGTAATTAGCTATGTCCTTTTTAGTTCTACCCTGTGGTAAGTCTGTAAACAGAAGGCCCTTTAATCTGAAAATTACTTTTGTTAAAAATTTAGGTGAAAAACCACCATATCCCTGGGTGTACCAGATGTGTTTTTTGAATGTTGTCCAGGACTTAGTATTCTTCTAAAAGGAGTGTGTATTCAGCAAGTTCATGTTTATTAGCATTTGGCTATTGCCTTGGCAGCTAAGAAAGCTTTCTCTTTGTCTCTTTATGAGTAATAAGACCAATTACCAGAAACACTTTTTCTCACTTCATTAAATCTAAATAGACCTTAATGGCTTTTAAAGCCATCGTGGCCCCTAGTATAGTAATAATATTGCACTGCATTTTTTTACCTTATGCCTAGTTAACTGTAGAATAAACTGACTGCTCTTACCTCTATGTAAAAAGTTATGCTATTTTTTAAATTTGAATTGTAGTTTTAATCTTAGATAAATTCCCTGATTAAAATGAAATTAAATAAAAGCAAATCATGGCAAAAACACAGAAGAAAATTATTAACTTAATACAATAACATGTTTTTGGGATTTGTTTTTCTTCGCTTCCTTGCCAAAATGGAGAGAGTATACTGATTTCCTGAAAATATTGTAAATTAACAAAAGGATAAATATTACATAGGAAAAAAGACATGGTAGCCATATTATTGATTTTGTTTTTAAGGGAGGAAAAGCCCTCCCTTTTTCTTCTGCTGATTATCATACTATTTGAACTTCATGGACTTAGAAGAAATAATGATTTTTTTTTCTCTCAAACAAATATCTTCTTGTAAGGTATTGTAGACATATTTCAAGCGACTACTGTCACATAAGAGCTTTAGCAAAATAATGAAAAAATTCATGTTTAGTAAACTCCAGATAACTGAAGAAAATTAACTCTGATTTCATTTCTTTCACAGGGCTTTGCAGACTGGCAGATTTGCATAAATTACAGGATTCTTCAAGATGTGAGATCTTGCAGCACAGAGCATAACATGGGAAAATTATTCTTGGGGTATTATATGCGCCCTATTGTGCTTCAAAATAATCCTATGCCTTCAAAAGCAATAACTGTAACTTACATGATCAATGAAATAATTTCTGAAAAAGTAAGGGAAGGAGGGGCCCTAAATGGACTCTGAAACATTGACTGTTAAAATTGAACTTTTCTGGAGTATCCCTTAAAACTAAGTGACCTGCTTAGGATTGACATGAAAATCCTGATACATAATTATCTGTCTTTGCATAAGTTGCCTCATTTAGGCAAATAAATTGTGTTTAGAAACTCTTTTTATTCTTTGAATAGTCATTCTAAGTATAATACTTCTAGTGCACAGATTCTCTCTCTT
>NDFG01000062.1:0-40271 GCA_002167245.1 Sporophila hypoxantha | reverse complement strand
GAGGATTTTAAACCTAGAAAAAGCCCAGTCTCTCATAGACAGCCATGGGAGGTTTSTCCCATCCTCTGAGAGCAGGGYAAGCATCTCCCTGCTCTGACACCCTCAAAGGGACCTGTGCAGGCCCTGCCCAAAAGCCAAGGCTTATCTGRACCTCCTTTATGGAAAAAGCAACCTTGTGCCCACCACTGAAGCCTATCCATAAGTATTAYTAATATTTAATGTGTGGTTTTTGTCATTGTTCTTGCATTATAATGGTCTAATTTGASTAAACAGTATTTGGTAAATCAGCTGTTTTCTGTTCAGTTTAGCTGAGTAATGTTAATCTAGTCTTTCTTTGATTAAAWGACTGACTAGAATTGGTCAGAAAATGTCAGAAAAGCAAGTCTAAAACTAAAAAAAATGTTTCCATACAAGAGAAAGTATGACAGTATTGGGTAGAAGCATACGACAAGTTGTATTTCTTTGGAAAGTACACTGATGCTAAGTAAGGAAAATGCTACTTTTTGTCAGCAGCAAATTATAGTTCTAGGTAGAAGGATTTTGGACATTGGCTAGACCATGATCAAGAGAGGTTTGTTTTCTTTCTACTGCTTCAAGGAAGGGAAAAAGTCTCCTGCAGTTAARTGGGGACCTGACACCTCCAGGTGCTCCAGCAGCAAGGCTCAGGAGGATGGGCTGTCCTGCCCTTCCCCTCTGGGGCCTTTAGGAGACTTGGGAACATTTTGTATAAATTGTGCTTTTCCCCAGGAACTTTTGAGGCAATTTGCCCTCAGCAGGAGTTGTGCCAAGCTATTATCCCTCAGTGCCATGGCAGGGGAAGCTGCAGCCCCCATRCCCTGGGCAGGTTTGGGCTCCCTGGTGCTTGGGGCAGGTCGTGTCCRTGCTGCTGGTGTGGGGCACCAGCCCTGCTCCCCACCAAGGGTGCCACACTCAGTGCCAGCACTGAGGACAGAGTGCTTTTGTGGCAGTGTTCCCTCAAGAATGAGGCTTTTAAATATAGCAGGATTGACTCGAAATCCCAGATTAATTCACTTTTAAATACCAGCTCTTGGATTCTCATCCTCTGCTTCTAGGTGCATATCCCCAAGCCTCAGTGGGTGTTTATGAGATCTCGGAATTTAATCCTTGAAGAATACATTAAAACTCCAATTCCTTGTGCAGTCCAGTGATTTTGGAGGCTGAGGCCTGAGGAACAAATAAACATTCTGAGACAATCAGAACCAGCAGTGTTTTGTGCTGATGCCCTTGGGGCAGTGACAGCCCTGCACAGCCTGAGGCATTTATAAGGTGGATTGAATGAGGGTTTTCACAGCCTTTGGGTGGCCACTGAGTTCCCCCTTTTCCTGTGTTAAGAGAAGAAAATCCTTCCCTTCACTTCCTTCAGGGRAAGGGCTCCTTGTGATCCACAGAGCCAGTGTCCATGGATTATTTCTTGGGGTAAGGAAAAAAATGAAGTGTTTGAAGCCTCTAAGTGCAAGGGTAGATTTCCAGAGGGGTTGTGCCTCCTGGAGAAATTCCAGTGGCATCTACAAAGCCTTTCACATGCAGGGATGGGGCAGCCCCTGAGCTGTGGAATCATTGGCATGGAGCTTCCAGATATTTGCAAGCCCAGCTGAAAGTCCCCTCAATTTATGTTTTGAAGCCCACAGCCTCACCAAGCTGCTGGGAAATCTRCAGGTTTTCAGCAGAAAAAACCTCCAGCACCCAAGGAACAGCTATCCCACCCCACAGCCTCTGCTGCTGGGCTGGAATGGCTGGGGAGCAAAGCCTGCAGCCTCATTTCCCCAGCAAGAAGAGACCTCTCCAGCCTTCAATGTACTCACAAGAATTCACAGCCACGCTGAGAAAAAAAGAAAAACAAAATGCTTRCTCCTATCCAAAAAGGTGAAAAGAGAGGACAAAGTTAAAAGCAACTCCAAAAATGACTGCTGGGAATAGAAACACCCTGTGTAACCATGGCTTCCTCGCCACATGCATGCCTGAAATGCAGGTGCCTGGTGCTGGCCCTGCTGTGCTGCAGGCACAGCCTGGGAAATGGCCCAGGAAAATGCTGCACTGCTGGCTGTGGGTGATGCTGGGGACAGTCACATCCTCAGCCCAGGGTGGGGGTCTGTTGACGGTTGTCACAAGGTTTTCGGGGTGAAGGAAGAGACGAGATGGGCTCCATGATCAGAAGGCTTGATTTATTATGTTATGATATATATATACTACATTATAACTATACTAAAAGAAAAAGAAAAGGAGAGTTTCTAGAAGCTGCTAACTACTTAAGAATAGAATAGAAAGAATGATAACACGGCAGCTCTCTCTGGCTCTGTCCAAGAGAGTTCTCAGCTCTGGATTGGCCATCACTTCTAAACACTCAATGTGGGCCAATCCAGAACTGACCTGTTGCATTCTACAGAAGCAGATAACTTATTGTTTACCTTTTGTTTCTGGGGCCTCAGCTTCCCAGAAGGAAAAAATCCTAAAGAAAGGATTTTAGTGAAAAGGATGTCTGTGACATGGGTCCCTGAAAGTGCCTGAGCAGGGGGCACAGAAGTGGAAACACCAATGAGCCCTTGTCCCAGAGGTGCCTGAAGGAGCTCAGGCCTCTCCTGCCAGAGCCAGCCCCAGTGGAGGAGCTGTCGTGGCTGGTGTGACAGCCACCCTCCCTTGGCAGCACAGCTGAAATCCTCCTGGGCCAGGCAAYGCCGCTCTGCCCCAGCACAGCCTTTCTTTCAGCCTGTTGGGTGCCTTTTGATCCGCACTGGCAGAGAGCACCCAGGACTTGTGTTGTCATCTTATCACAGGGGTGCCATGCTGTTGTCTCCTTATCACAAAAGTTTCACACCTTCTTGGTGTTTCTCGTGGGCATTTCCTCAGAGCACTGACTGTTCCTTCTTCACAAAGCAGCCACTGACTCCAGTTCCCTTCTCAACACCACCCCACTCTTTTATAGCATCTTCTCATTGCTTACAGCTGTGGCCTGGTAAAGTCAGGCCTGCTCCTAATCTTTGATAATTGGCCCAGCTGCAACTCCTTAGGGGCAAGGTTGCTTTCTACTCTATTTTCTTCTATTCTATCCCCCTACACACTTGAGGCTCCCTGCACACCCCAGAGCCCCAATCCTGCTGCCACCAGCTCTCCCAGCCCCAGGCCCTGCACCATGGAGGGATTTATCATGCAGGCAGGCAACAGGGGAATAAACARGTGCCAAGACTGAGAATGGCAATATCTGAATGCCTCCAGTTCCTTCCTCCAAATAAATCACTGTGTGACTCTAATTAACCACACTTGCCCTGGCTACACACTGGCTTAATATGGAAAATGAGTGTGGAGCGTTTATTGCTGCTGATCCTAGAGCCTTCATTTTTMATATTAAACCATGTTTAATGCATTGCAATGCAGATTAAAGTGAGGCAGGCCATGGGCAGGCGCTGGTGTGCTTGGGGAGGGTTTGGTTGCTCCCTGTCCAGGAGCAGGATGGGCTGGCCCTGCTCCCCTCCATGCTGACTCTGTGTCAAGCCCTGCCTGAATCCTGTCTGCTTTCACCACCACACCTCCTCTGCATGTGGATTTATGGTTGTTTAGACACCAGGACTAGGGAGACTGCTGTAAATGTGTTATTTTCACTGAAGGGACAGGTTGCAGCAGAGCTTATAYCCCTGCTAGATGCAGCAGAAGTGGTGSTTTCTGAGGTTTTAAGCTTTCCTAAATAGATGGCCATGCCTGTCAGTATGAATCAGCTCTTGCTTTCAGAAAAGCTTTCTTTCTTTATTTTGTTACAAGAGCCCTTGACCTTCAGTGACTAGTTTGCATTGAATCTTCAACAATTGTGAAATCATTTCTCACACAATCTGGGAGCGTGCTGCAGAGCCCAAACCTTTTTTGCCCTAATTTGCAGTACAGCTTCTGCAGGGGATGGGGACATTGGCCAACTTGTACTTCAGGGCCTTGGTCCACTGGTTGTAGGCACAGTTTGGGTGTCAGTGGTGGTGGGCGTGTGAGGTTACACAGGCTATGGAGGGTCACTGGGATGGGGTGTGGGCACAAGATATTTGGGGGTCAACGAGGATTGCGGGCTGTGGGCACAGTTTTGATGGTGATCACCAGGGGATTGGCTGTTAGGGCATCAGTTTTGAGTGTCACTGGGGAATGGGGCTGTGGTGGGCACAGTTTGTCAGGACATGAGTCCCATGCGTATGTGGGCTGTGGCGCAAGTTTTGGGAGGGTCACAGGGATGGGGCTGTGGCACATTTGGGGTCCACGTGTGAGTGGGGTGCTGTGGGCACAGTTTGGGTCACGAGGAATGGGTGCTGCTGAGAGAGGAGAGCACAGTTGTTGTGAGGGTCTCACTTGGGAATGGCTATTGTGGGCGCACGTTTGGTCTGCTGGTTCACAGGGGATGGGCTTGTCGCAACAGTTTGGGTCACATAGGAGGAGTGGGCTGCGTGGCACAGTTTATATTGAGGGTCACAGGACTAAGGGGCTGGTGCACAGTTTGGGTTCACTGGGATGGGGGCTGTAAGGCACAGCTTTGGGGTTCACGAGGATGGGCTGGTGGGCACAGTTTGGGGTCCACTGGGATGGGGTGTGGCCAAGTTTGGCGTCACTGGATAGGGCTATAGGCCACAGTTTGGGAGCGTCCACTGGGATGGGGCCTTAGTGTGGTGCACAGGTGTTCGACGACGGTCACTGCTGCGGCTGTGTGCGCACTCAAGTTTGGTCCTGTCATTCGTGGGGCTGTGGGCCACAGTTTGGGGTCATCTGGGCATGGCTGTGTGGCACGTTTCGTGGGTCACTGGGATTGGCTGCCCTAGCCTCAAAATCCCTAGTGGCACAGCTGTGAAGCAGCAGAGATTGAGCTGCACATGACAGCATGAGCCATGGAGCTGCCCAGGTGTTGCTTGAGCAAACCCCAAAGGGAACAGAGGCACACCAGGGGCCAGGGCATTCAAACACTGAGGGGTGTAAGGTTGGGCTAAAGAACAAGTAGTGGCTGACGATGCTTGCACGCCCTTTTGAGGTGGTTTGGTGTTACTCTGTCTGGGCAGACCTGGAGCCTTCTGATGAGGTTTGGTGTCACTCTGTATGGGTTGAAGCTTTGTGGAATTGTATGGTGACACTCTGTATTGTGGCTGTCTTGACTGTGGCATATGCTGGGACARGTGGGGTCTCAAAGTGATTTCAGGGCAGGGGAGGGAGCAGAGAGGGTCCAGGGATGAGGAGACATGGAGCAAACACTGAGCTTATGGTTCACCCTGAGGGAGCAGCAGGTGGGGAAAGGCTGAGTGTGGGGAAAGGGAAAAGCAAGGCAAGGCCAGCCTGAGCAGGAGGGSMCKCTGGTGGCACTGGTGGCATCCCAGGCAGCRCAGCTTCTTGCACACACACCTGGTGACACCAGGCTGGGCACCAGCTGCTGCTCTGTCCTTACAGGAGGGACCTGCTCCGGCTCCACCCATCCAATGCTTTCCCATTTCCCCGATCACATCCCTGGAGGCAGCTCAGTTTGTGGGAATCCATAAAGTTAGAGGGTCTTAGGTTGATGGGAAAATACAGGCCTCAGTGCAGCAGAGTTGTGAATATTGCTGATGCATCATGTAAGCTGTAGGAAAGACGTGAGGAATAGAACAATAGAGCTATGTATTAGCGATTTGGAATAACTTTCTAAGTTGCAAAAAGTTTCTACAGCAAGGTTAAATTTATGAATAGAGTTTTATGCATTGTATTCTCATAAATGAACAAGCAAACATTGTTTTAACCCAAGTTACATGTGCTTATGTTGATTGGATAGAATCACTGTCAATATTCTTTTGCTCTGTTTAATTGGCTATGATGAGTATTTGGTATCTTGTAACAAGTTTCTTTGGCTTGCTGCCTGGATGCTGAACTGTCAGGATCTTGCATAGAAAAACTATGTATTAGATAGATTCTGGAAATAAACATTCCCGACGCATTCTGAAGCAGTCCCATCCCGTTCGTGTCTGTATATAAACAGGTGTGTGTGAAATGCGGAGCAGGCAGAGGGGAGGAGTGGCCACTGCTGAATAATTCATCCCTGCCGGAGCAGAGTGTGCCCTCCCAGGGCAGAGGAGCAGGAGGATGTCKCCTCGGGCTGGGTGTTGTCCCTGTCCCTGGAGGGGGAATGAGGATCTGCCCTCCCTGCTTGGCCAGGGCATCTCCAGCCCTGAGGCCTCAGGACAGCCCTCCCGGGGCAGCTGCACAGCTCAGACCCCTCCAGAGCACCCGTGGAATGCCAAGGCTGGGATCCATTCCTCTGAGCACACCTGGACAGAACGTGTCTGTGATTTGGGGCACACGAGGAGGGGAGTCCTGGAGGAATTTGCTGGCTGGAGGGAGGAATCAGTCTCTGGGGCATCAGTGTTTGATCTTCCCCAGCTCTGCAAACCCCACTCCTGCTGCCACCACTGATGCACATCTGATGGGAGAGGAGCTGGTCCAGCCACGGGCCTGGGAAGGACAAGAAAAGAGAAAAGCATAGAAAGGAAATGGAGGGAAACACATGGCTCACCCTGGCATCTCCTTCCCTCTCAGGCCAGCCAGCCCTGAGCTTGTGTCTGGTGGTGGGACAGAGGYTGGGGGATGCACCAGAGCTGTCCCAGCAGGCACAACAGCCCGAACGTGCCCRGAGGGAGACCTGCTGCTGGGCAGGGTCCTGTCCCACCCCGGGGACAGGGCAGGGAGGTGGCAGTGCTCCACATCACCACGGCAACCAGCCAGACGGCTCCTTTGCTGCAATCCCGAATCTCRGGATGAGCCCTGGCAAACCACTGACCCCAGCAGAGACAGACAGACAGACAGACAGGCTCGGGCTGGGGGTCCCTGCTGGGGATTGGCCACAGGGTGTCTCTGCCCTCTGAACACCCATTTGCTAATCCTCTCTGGAGCAGTTTTGTCCCGTGCCAGAACAGCTGAGCCAGAGGTGCTGCTTCTGTCAGGGCATCAGTGTTTCTCTGCATGGATGTTTCCTTTTGGGAAGGCTCTCTGCTGGTGAAATTCAGTGGAGCCTTGGTTAGTGCATGGCAAGGCAGAGGCTGTGTCAGAGCTGGTGTCCCCTGTGCTGSTGGAGCTGCTGGTTAGGGACGTGTTCCTGCATTTCTAACCCTCTGGAGATTTGGTCCCAGGAGATCCTCAGAGGAGATCAGCAGCCTGGAGATGCTCTTGCAAGGCACGGTGTTTCTGCTCCAGTGGGGGCTGTCCCCATCCCCTGCTGTGGTGACACACAGGTGCCTGGGCACCCCCACTCTTCCATCTCATCAGAGTGGCCCCACATGGGACCAGAGCATGGATGGGTGAGTGGGACTTCCCAGCTTTGCCCCTGCTGCAGTTCCATCCACATCTCCTGGTGTGGGAACCCAGAACACCCCTCTGGCTGTCCAGGACGGCCAGGACCCCTGCCAGGGGGCTCAGAGACCCTGGCACAGAGCCCAGAACACCTGTGGGTTTGATTATGACCCGTGGAGCAAATTACCAACCTTACAGGAAGATCAGCAAGCCACAACAGTTTAAGTAGAATAAGAGTGGAGTTATCACAGGGTGAAAAGGTAGATTTTGGGGTTTTGGTATGGGGGTTCAGGAGGCAAGATGGAGGGAACTGGGTGTGTCCAGCCTTTCTCCTTCTCCTTCTTCTTCTTGGCCTCCATCTTCTGCTGTGATGTTGGCACTTTTAGATTGGTTTAGAGTAGAAGCTCACTGTCTAACACAGGTGATAGGTATTGGAAAGTTATGGTAAATATTGTACTCATAGTTTTTAGTATAAAGACATAACACTGCCCTGGGGGCAGGCAGAGTGCCTGGAACTGTCCTGCTGAGCAGACCTCGGCAGGGCAGGAGAAAATTTTTGATAGATAAAGTACAATAAACAACCTTGAGACTGAGAACTGAAGAGCTCTGACTCCTTCTTCAAGCACTTGGGCTGGGAAAAGAAACTTTTAACACCTCTCGGGGTCACAGCAACCAAAAGATCCCGAGATCCTGGGAGAAGAGGCTTTGAGGAGTCCCATTTTAGGAGGAAGTCCTGGGGCTGGGTGCAGGCAGTGCTGCCTGTCACGTTTCTGACCTGCCTGGTGCTGAGCTCCTGCCCAGGGAGCATTCCCAGCCACAGAGAGCCCCTGTGTCCCAGCACYTCCTTGAGACACAGAGCACTTCCCAAGGCTTCCCAAGAGCCTGGCATGGGCACAGTGCTGTGCCCAAGCCTTCCCCAGAGCAATGGCCAGTGATGGCCTCGTGTGTGATAAGTCTGTGCCTGCTCAGCACGGGGCAGGGCAATCCCCCCAGCCCTGCTGCTGTCTGCCCTTCATTCCCAGCTGAGCCATTTAACTCATGGCTGCATGTGCCATCGCATCAACCCTGTGCCACCCTGCCCAGCTCCCTGTCCCCTGCTACAGCCCAGGACGCCCTCAGATTCCTGCTATTCCCTTTCACCCTTCAGCACTTCACTTCCTGCCTTCCCTTTCCTCCAGCTCTGGCTGACCCTTTCCAGAACCCCTCAAGCAACTCCTTGCCTTCCCTTGTCCAGACCCCTCAGCTCACTCCTGCCCTTCCCTTTCCCAGACGCTCGCTCACACTTCACCTACACCTGCTTTCCCTTTCAGACCCTCAGCACCTCCTGCTTTCCCTTCTCAGACCTTCCCTTCAGCATTCTCCTGCTCTTCCTCTTTTTCCAGTATCTCTCTCAGTCATTCCTTTGCTTTCCTCCTTTTTTTCCAGCTCTCTGCTTCCCCCTCAGCCTCTCCCCAGAGCCTCTATCTATTTTTTATTTTCTTGGCTGATTTGTGCTGTGGCAGAGGAGCCATTCAGGCTCCTGTTAGCAGAGAGGGAAGGATGCCTGCTGTGTGCCCGTGGCCACGTCAGGAGGCTGGGTGAGGGCAGTAAATAAGGTCTCYCTCTATTACAATGATTGGAAAGTCTTGAACGAGAGCAGCAGGCTGGCAGAGCTGCAGAGGAGGTGTCCTCCAAGGGGCAATTGTCACACAGCAACCTGCCAGCTGTCCCCATTTGTCTTCCTGTCTTGCCAGAGATGATATCAAGCTCCTTGTGCTGCTCGAGGTGCTGGGGTGGCCACAGGTGTCCCTGGGGTTGTCCTGTGGGACAGGACAAAGGAAGGACTCCTGCAGCAGCAGGAGCTCTGGCACTTTGCTGGGTTATGGGCAGAAAATCTGCTTCCAGGGGGTTGTGGAGGAAAGTAAAATGTGGGAAGGGTCTGACCTGCCACAGGTGGCACGGAGCCAGAGCTGCAGCTGCCCCTGCCTGGGATGCAGAGGGTGCTGGAGATCCCCACTCCTGCCTGGAGATCTCCCTCCCTCACTTGAGCATCTCTGTGAGCTGGTTTCACCCCCAGCCCAGCAGCAGCTCTGCTTTCCTCTCCTGGCTGGGTGTTGGGACACTTAATTCATTAGCATTAACGAGGTGTGCCTGGCTCTGCTGCAGCAGCACCGTGGCACAGCTCAGCTGGAGGAGTCTCAGCCCTGGGAGATGCTCACAGAGTGAATGTGCTGTGCTTACAGCCCTCTCTCCCCCTGCTGCTGAGTCACAGCCAGGCTCAGCTGCAAAACAGGCTGTGAAGCCCTTGTGGAGGGTTTATGGGGTCCCTGGACCATGGCAGCGTGTCTGAGCAGCTCCAGTGGCCCTGCAAGGGGCCAGGCTGGCAGCAGGGCTGYGCTCAGCAGCTCTGAGGCTGCCCCAGACACACAGGCAGCATCAGGACAGGGGCAGTGCTCGCTGAAGGACTCACAGTCCTTAACTCKTCGCTCTGAAGGGCAGCACCAGGTGCCTAAAATTAGACTCCCACCTCCTAATTTAGGTAGTTCAGAAAATAGGCTGATTTGTGTATTCCTTTCTCCCTACCCTGCTGGCACAGCTCAGCATCCAGAGACTTCCAGGGAGCTGCTCTGTTCTCAGGCAGCTTGGAGCACTCCAGCAGCACCCAGTGAAGGAATCCCAAATGTTCCTGTATCCCTGGTTAACCCTGAGTAGGAAGAGAGGAGCTGCTGCTCCYTCTCTGCAGGGGAGAGCCCTCATGGTGCTGCAGGAGCCTGATGTTAATCAGAATTATCAAAGAGGAGCCTGGTCCTGGGCCTCAGCTTACCTGTGGTGGGCTGGGGTTGTACCTCAGCCTGAGGGTTTGTGATACCCCAAATCAGTCCCTTGCAGCCCCCCCCTGCTGCCTCTGCACAGCCAGGTCCTGGGGTGCCCTGGCGGCTGTTTGCCAGGTGCAGAGGCAGGGGACAGAGCTGGTGCACCATATGTAGCCATGATATTTTCTGAAAATCCTTTCCTTAGGATTTTCCTCCTGAGAAGCTGAGAAGCCTCAGGGAAACAAAATGAAAACAAATGCGTTTATCTGCTTGCTGTGGGAATGCAACAGATGCATCTGTGATTCGGTCTCATGTGGTGTTTTTAATTAATGGCCAATCACAGTAGCTGGCTTGGACTCTCTGTCCGAGACCAGAAGCTTTTGTTATCATCCCTGCTTGTTTGCTATCTCTAGCTAAGCTTCTGATGAAACCTTTTTTTCTATTCTTCTTAGTTATTAGTTTTAATATAATATATATTCAAAAATAAGAATCAAGCTTCTGAAACATGGAGGTCAGATTCCTTCGTCTCTTCCCTCACCCTTGGGACCCCTGTGAACACGTTCACAACCATGGCTCCCAAGGGCAGCTAGTGTGGAGAATGCTGGGTCAGCAGCACCCCTGGGATGCAGCTGAGCAGGAGGCCCTGAGATGTTGAGTGACAGAAGCTGCTCTCCATATCGGCAGCCTCTGGAACCACCAGAGTTGTCCCAGCCTCTGGATTCCCGGGACAGGAACTGACACAGCAGGCGAAAGTTGGACATGCCAGGGCTGCTGCAGGCACAGCTGGGGCGCCAGCCCTGTGTTGAAGGAGCCATGGGGGCACAGCAATGCCATTGCTGGCCCTGCTGGGGCTGGCTGAGCTGCCCCAGTGCTCCTCCCCGTTGCCTGGCAAAGGGTGGTGACAGCCTGCAGTCTCCTCAGCAGCCTGCAGCTGCAGGACCTGCACGTTCCGTAGTACACGTGTCCCATTAGAAAAAAGATATCAGAGTTCCGGAGCTTAAAAATATAGCAGGCAGGCAGTGGAGTTTGTCCAGGAGACAGTGAGGAGTGTGGGGGTGTGGAGCAGAAGGTGTTAATTTCACTGCTGGCTCCACCAGTGACAGGTGCAGGGCAAGGGAGTGAATCAATCCTGCCCTGGTGCAGGAGATCAGGCCGAGGGAGCAGCCTGGGGCCGGGGTTACTCAGCTCCAGACCCTCTCCTGTCACACCTGAGGCAAGGCAGGGGTGCCCTGGGGCTGTGCCAGGGTGCAGCAGGCAAGGACAGAGCTGGCACCGTGCTCCCAAGGGCAGCTGTGTGGTGTCGACGGGTTGGTCATCAAGGTTTTCGGGGTGAAGGAAGAGACAGAGATGGACTCCATGATCAGGAAAGCTTTGATTTATTATGTTATATATATATATATATATACTACATTATAACTATACTAAAAGAAAAAGAAAAGGAGAGTTTCCAGAAGGCTGCTAACTACCTAAGCATAGAAAGTAAAAATGATAACAAACCCTGCTCTCTCGGACTGTGTCCGAGAGAGCTCAGTTCTGGATTGGCCATTATTTCCAAACAACTCAATCTGGCCAATCCAGAACTGCCCTGTTGCATTCCACAGAAGCAGATAACCTACTGTTTACCTTTTGTTTCTGGGCCTCAGCTTCCCAGAAGAAAAAATCCTAAAGAAAGGATTTTAGTGGAAAAGAATGTCTTGACAGTGTGGAGAGCAGGGGCAGCAGCAGCACTGGGGATGGCTGTGAGCTGGAGGGCCTGAGATGTTGAGTTGACAGGCTGCTCTCCATATTGGCAAACTCTGGTGCTGAGTGAAGGAGTGAGTGCAAACACAGATCCTAATTGCCACAGCTCCTCCACAGCCAGCTCTGCCTGCTCTCCCCAAGCTGTCAGATGCTCCCTAGCAAATGCCTCCATCTCTCTTCCATGGCTGAATTGAAGCTATTTATTCTCTCCTCAAGATCCAGCAGCTTCTGTTTTACCACTAGTTGAACAGCTGGGAGAGAGCAGGAGGAGTGAGGAAGGGACAAACCCCTGGAGCTCCTTTTAGCACAATCCTAAATCCCAATTCCTTTAGCACCAGAAAATCCAAGCTCTGTGTGAGAGAGAGAACAGAGGCCAATGCCTGTCCTGGGCCAAGGAAGCCCCTGGCCTGAAGCAAGTTTGCTGGAGAAATGACRTTCATTCCCTGAATGTTGTCAGGGGCAGGAGGAATGGGATGGGCAAAAGAATTTGCTCTTCAAGGTTATTTAACTCATTACCCTCCAGGTCRTGCATCCCAGCATGGGTCAGAGCACCTGGCAGGGCCCAGAMCATCCTGTGAGGACAGACTGAGATGGGGTATCCAGCCTGGAGAAGCAAAGGCTCCAAGGAGACCCTASAGCCCCTTCCAGTGCCCAAAGGGACTCCAAGAGAGCCAGGGAAGGACTTTGGGCAAGGGCCTGAAGTGGCTGCAAAAGGGGTAAAGGCCTTAAGCTGAAAGAAGGCAGGGTTAGGTTAGACATTAGGAAGAAAGTCTTTACTGTGAGGGTGGTGAAGCCCTGGCACAGGCTGGAACAAGAGGGTTTTTAAGGTCCCTTCCAACCTAAACCATTTTGTGATTCTAACCCCAGGCTCTCACCACAGCCTGGAAAGGAAACCACAAAAAAAACCAATCAAAAAACAAAAACAAAAACAAAAACAAAAAAACAACAAAAAAACCCACAAACAAACAAAAAACCCAAAAAAACCCCCAAAAAAACCCAAACCAAACCAAAAAAACAAAACAAAAAAAAACCAAAAAAACCCTACAAAAACCACACAAACCATACAAAACAAAACAAAACAAAAAACAAACAAAAAAACCAAAACAAAAAAACAAAACAAAACAAAAACAAAACAAAACAATTAAAAAAAAAACAAAAAACCCCACCTAAACAAGCAAACATGGTAACAGGTCCAATTAGCAGAGGCATTTGGCTTCRCAGCACCACTCCCCATTGCTGCTGGCTTTTGGAAGGGGCTGGGTGAGATGAGTGGCAGCTCCAGCAGCTCTGTGCAGATGGACACATCCACTCTCTGTCTGGAGAGCTCTTGTCCCCCCAGCCAGCCCTGGCACTGCTCAGCTGCTGCAGCCAGAACAGAACCAGCATCCATCACCATTCCTGCTCCCAGCCTCATCCTGCTGGGACCCTGGGGTGGGTCAGCACCCACAGCAGCTGCAGGGTGGCTGTTCCTGGGTGKTGCATCCCTGCAGGAGCTGGGCTTGGAGCCCCAGGTGTGCAGTTACTCTGCCCCAGGGCTTTGGGGCTCCTGCATTTGGGGGCTCATACTCTCAGCATGACTTCCCTGGGTGCCTGTGCATGTTTGCCCCCCTGGCCTGCCCTCAGCTTTGGGGTGTTTAAATCTGAGGTTGCCAAAGATGATATCCAACGGGTTTCTTGAAAATCACCGACTGAGTGGAAGATGGAAACACTTTTTCTTGCTCTCCATAGTGGGGGAAATATCTGGTCTGAAGRAGGAGYCAAATCACAAGGAAAMGGCTTTCCTTGGTACCTGAAAAGGGGCACTTCCATGATCCTCGTGGGTCCCTTCCAGCTCAGGATATTCAGTGATGTCCACTGAAATAARTGCAGGTGCCAGCCTGTCCTGCCTGCTGTGATGAACCCTTTGGAAAAGGCAGTGGTTCCCCATTGCTCCCAGCCCTGCTCCCTCATGCTGCTGCTCTCCTCCCAGCTGGTGAGCCTGTTGATTATATAAACTGCTCCTTCTCAACATTGATAGAGCTGTTTGCCTCCCACCCCACTGGGCTTTGCAAGCTCTTTTTGGTTTTTTTCTTGACTTAATGGGATGTTTACTCCACAACAGCCTTCCCTCAGCAGCCAGCAGGAGGAACTCTGAGCCACCACCCCAACAACCTGCTGGCTTTCACACTGAGATGGGAGTAGATGTGAATTTCCTCCCTGCTGCAGCTCCCGACACTGTTGGGGTTGAATGTTGGTCCCCAAATCCAACTGAGAGGCCTTGCAGCTGATTTCTACCCTGGGGAAGAAGGAGGGAGCTCATAGGTTTGGAGAAAGGAGCTCTGAGGTTTGGATGCTGAGGGCTCTTCACCTTGGGCTGGGTCTGAGGTGTGTCCTGCCCTGTGGTGACAGTGCAGCTCTAAGCAGGTGACAGGGAGGTGGCTTGGCAGCTGCCAGCCTTGCCTCATGACAGCTGCCAGGCAGGCATCAGGTAGTCGTGATTTCTCCTACTCCCTCTGCCTGGGAGCGAGGGACAGAGTGGGAGGGGTCTGCTCAGCTTCTCCTCGGGAAGAAATCAAACCCAGATATGCACAGACCCCTTTCTCATCTGTCCTCCTGACAAGRGTGACACCCATGCTCCCCAGCTTCTCCCTTCAGGTGCTGCTCCTGGGGCAGGGAGGGCTGTGCCAGGGCAGGAGCTCTCACAGCATCCCTGCTTTGATCAGTGCCTGTGCAGATTGATGGGCTCCATGACACCTCTGCCACATGCTGGTGTCATCTTCCCTTACCATGACACCTCTGCCATGTGCTGGTGTCATCTTCCCTTACCATGACACCTCTGCCACATGCTAGTGTCATCTTCCCTTACCATGACACCTCTGCCACATGCTGGTGTCATCTTCCCTTACCGTGACACCTCTGCCACATGCTGGTGTCATCTTCCCTTGTGACAGTGCTCACAGGGGTTCTTGGATGAGGGAAGAGACGAGGATCTGACTCCATGTTTCAGAAGGCTTGATTTATTATTTTATGATATATATTATATTAAAACTATACTAAAAGAATAGAAGAAAAGGTTTCATCAGAAGGCTAGCTAAGAATAGCACAAGCAGGGATGATAACAAAAGCTTCTGTCTCGGACAGAGAGTCCAAGCCAGCTGACTGTGATTGGCCATTAATTAGAAACAACCAACATGGGCCAATCACAGATGCACCTGTTGCATTCCACAGCAGCAGATAATCAATGTTTACATTTTGTTCCTGAGGCCTCTCAGCTTCTCAGGAGGAAAAATCGTAAAGAAAGGATTTTTCATYAAAGATGTCTGTGACACTCCCTTACCATGACACCTCTGCCCCATGCTGGTGCCATCCTCCCTTACCTGAGCCTCCAGCACTGAGGTGGCCATCACTGCTCATTGCTTCAGAGAACAAGAGCCCTGTGGAAGTTTGTTTCTTGCTTTCCATGAGCTCTGTGGTGTATTTTGGCTGTCTTGGTCTCACCTCCATCCTGCTGCTCTTTCTGATTGTCAAAAGCCCCAGCAGGCTCTCACCTGAGGTTCTCCCAGTGCTGCAGTGAAGCTCTCACCTTGTCATGACAGGACAGCAGGAGTCCCTGGGGGGAAYGCAGCAAAGCAGCTGATTCCCAAGGGGCTAATCRASCAGGGAGCAGTGTGAAGAGTGGCAAGAGTGCAGTGCAAAGCCAGCAGCCTTTGTCCCAMCCTGCAGCACGGAGCTGGGGACATGAGTGTGSTGGTGTTCACAGGGGTCCCAGGACGAGGGAAGAGATGAGAATCTTGACTCCATGTTTCAGAAGGCTGGTTTATTATTTTATTATATATATTATATTATATTAAAAGAAAAAGATATATTAAAACTATACTAAAAGAATAGAAGAAAGGATTTCATCAGAAGGCTAGCAAGGAATAGAAAGGAATGAATAACAAAAGTTCGTGACTCTCAGAGAGTCCAAGCCAGCTGACTGTGATTGGCCATTAATTAGAAACAACCAACATGGYCCAATCAAAGATGCACCTGTTGCATTCCACAGCAGCAGATAATTATTGTTTTTCTTTTCTTCTGAGCCTTCTCAGGAGGAAAAATCCTGGCAAAGGGATTTTTCATAAAATATGTCTGTGACACATGAGCAAGGGGCAGGGCAAGCCCWCAGCATCCACGGGAGGGTGGCCTGTGGTGATGGCATTGTGAGAGCAGGAGATGCCAGAGAACTGTCTCTGAATTAACTGCAGCAGGTAGGAAGCCTTAAAACATTTGAAGAGGGCAACACATAACCACAAAGGTGCCCAAGGAAGAGAAATAAATTTGTGTTTCCCTCACAGGAAGCACACAGGATAGGGAGCAAGTTGTTCATGTTACAGTTTCCCACTGCTTCCCAACTCTCACCCAACACCAACTGCAGAACAGTTGTCTGGCAAATAAGCTATGAAAAAATAAGGAAYCTTTGCCAAAATCGCAGCTGAAAGAGTAAAACTCTCGCAGATGATACTGCTGCTCAGAGACACTTGCCTCCTGCCTTTAAGCAGGCTTTATACCAGCATCCAAACATAAAGAAAGAAAATCTGACAGGTGTATATAAGCAGTTGGGCACAAACAAACAAATCCTCAAACTCTGCAAGGAATAGGTTATGTTTTGAGGGGGCTGTCTTCATGTACAGACATGCAGGGAGAAGGGCGTTTTATTTTGGGGAAAAAATTCTGATATTGAAATCTAGAAAAGCATTTGAGCTTTGCTATACCTRCTCAATCTTCATTCTGGAAACATTCTTTTAAAATCCATAGCTGTATCTGTAAAGGGCCAGAAAATGCAAACAGGTTTAAAATAGATATGTGAATGAGTCAAATAGATGTRAACAGACAACCTTAAAAGGTGCATGCTGTATCAAACAGGGAAAACAGGAGAGGATATCAATTTGGGGTGAGACATCTTTTAAAGTGTGACATGCTGAAAGCATAAAAACATATAATAAATGCCATGCCAGGTCATTAGAAGAAAGGCAGCCAGTGCTMTGCTGGATTCTTGTGTTTCTGTGGCTGCAAAGAGCTCTGACATTAGGACATCACATAAACCAGAATTAATCCCTTTACATCAGGATCTGCCATGAACAATGTTGGAAAATTCACATACTCTGCCCTTTCCAGTAGCAGATGAATGTAAAGAACATTTCTTAAACTGAAATGTCAGAAYATGCTTTTGGAAAATACTGATGAGATGGAGAGCAAGGGATTGCCAGGACCAGGCAGGATTTCCCTACAGGCTCTGGAGAAGGAGCAGGTGGAGTTACTGAGCCTGGGGTTGGGCACCCTGGTCCTGGGATGAGCTCTGAGACCATGGAGATGGGAGGCAGCAATTGTGACTGCAATTCCTGTCAAAGCTTTGAGCCAGGAAACTACATCCAACTTCTGTACAGAGCAAATGAGTTGCTTGAAGCTCTGATAAAGAATAGAATGGGAAGATGTGGAAAGTCATATGATGGAAGTCAGTCATATTTTCAAAGGAGGAATTRGTGGCTTGCAAATTATTCTTTCTTGAGTATGTTAGCCAGCTAATAGTGCACTTGAATTCCTCAATTCCATGGTAACCTACCTCCCAGCCCTTGCTTCTCAATCTATTTGGAAGAAATGCACACAAGCCTCCTTTCATGCATTGATAATGTAGTTTCCTTAAGAGGTTTTGTTGATTTTTTCCCCGCCAAGACTGGGAGAGTGGTTACCATGGAGTTACCTATGGACAGGCAGGCAGACAATCCCATGCCTTTGGAAAAGGGGACGAAGAGTAAGGTGACAATGTTTGCACACCACATATAATGTCTAAAGGTAATTAACAAGAAAGCTAACGAAGCACTGCAGGAGGGTTTCATGATGTTTAGCGATCCGATGACAGCATGGCAAGCGGCATCSAAAGAGAAGTGCCACAGGCAGCGGGGCTCGCAGGGCAGGCCGGTGGCCGCCCGAAACCGGAGCTGCCCGGGGAAGGAGCCGCGGCCGGGCAGGCTGGGGAAGGCACCGGGCTGCCGGGAAGGGCTGCGGGAGCTGCGGGGCTTTGCGCTGCCGGAGCGGGGACACCCGGCGGGGGACACCGGCGCGATGCTGCGGCTGGGCCGGGGCGGACCCGGAGAGTCCGGGGCGTGAGGAGATGTGAGGCAGAGGGGTTCCTGTCGGTGCCGGCCGACCGGCGAGTCCGGCCACGCGTACACCCGCCGAGAGCGTGCCCGTCCGTCGGGCGCCCGGGCGGATGCCGCCGCTCCAGGAGGGGGCGGGAGGGCTCCGCAGCCCCCGGCCGGGGGGCCGCGCCGCTCCGCCCGCCCCGCGCCCCGCCCCGCCCCCGCGAGCGCCGCCCGCCTCGCCCCGCAGAGCCGCGCACCGCGCTCGCCGCGCCGCGGGCACGGAGCAGCGGGCGGGGGCCGGGCCGGCATGGGCGGAGCGGGCCCGCGGGGCGGCGGCAGCAGCGGCGCGGGCCCCGTCCGAGCGCTGAGCGCGGCGGGCCATGGGGCGGCGGCGGCCGAGGCGCGCGGCTGCCGGGAGCCCTGCCCTGCCCTGCCCGCCCGCCCGCCGAGCCCGCGGCGCTTCCTGAGGGAGCGGCGGCGGCGGAGCCCAGGTGAGCCCTTGCCGGCCGTGCCCGGGGACGGCCGTCGGTCCTGCGCGCCGCCGGGGGAGTTCGCCGGCTGCCCCGGGATGCTCCGGCGGCACCGAGGGGACCGCGAGGGGCGGGAGCTGCCGCCCCCTGCCCGGCACCTCCTCGCGTCCCGGTGCTCCCGCGGCGTGCCGCAAGGGATGCCGCTCTGGGCGCGGGGTGCCCGGAGCCATCGGCGGCGCGGAGCGCTGTCTCGTCCTCCGCTGGGTCAGCCGGAGATGTGCCCGTGACCTTCTGCCGGTGCCGGGGTGCTGGTGATGGGGTCCCCGTTCCTGCCCCGTGTCCCTGCCGCCGCCCCCGGCACGGTGCAACCGCGGCAGGATGAATGTGGCCGGAGGGGCTGGCGCGGTGTGGAGCGGATCGGTGCCGCCGGGCATACCTGAGATGGCTTTCCCCCGTGGCGGGGAAGGCTGAGCACAGAAAGTGGGGCTCGGGGCAGGGAGCTCCACCGGTTCCCCCTCGGGTCACCTTGGCGTGCTCCTGGGTGACAGTGTTCCTGCTATTAGTCTGGTGTCATGGCAGTTGCCATCGTGAAGTGTGGTTGATTGAGCTGAAAGAACGCAGACAAACGCACTTGGCTTCTGGCTTGAGGCTTGTTTGGGTTTGGTTGTTTTTCCTCATTTTTCTATTTTAGWGCAATTTGGATGGGATGAGTTTTCCTCCTTGTCGGCAGCAGAACTGGTAGAGAGACGTGACTTGCTTTTGAGGAAGTGCAGTTTGAAAACATTCTCACCTTTCTCTTCTGTGATGACAACCAGAGGGCTGTGTGCCACCTTCAGCCTTCCCGTGCCTCAGTTTCCCTGTGTCCACAAGGYAAAGGTGGAGGAGAGAAAAGCTGGGATGTGTGTTCTTGTGTGTGAGGACCTCTGCTGCTSTGAGACTGCCTCGAGGGCAGAGTGGCTCTGGGTGAAGCCCAAGGCAAGCTGAGCCTGTGGCCCACCTTTGTGAGGAGGCAGGTGCTGAGTGCAGGGGAGGGCTGGCACTGCCCCTGTTCTGGGCACACGCCCTGGCAGGGTGCTCCCCGGGTTTAGCAGCCCTCCATGCCCATCCACGAGCTGCTGGCATCCATGTTGTCCTGCAGTGAGGAGTTCCTGCTGCACCTGAGCAGCAAACAAAACAGCATCCCGGTTTTTTCATAACAAATTGYGGGGTTTTGGCTCTGACATCCCCTGTGGTCATTTCCTGTGCCCTGTCCCTGTGCCTTGGAGCACCAGCCTGTGCTGAGCCTGTAGCCTCCCACTCTCTGGCTGCTGGCTGAGGACCCCTGTGATGCTGAACTTCCTCTTGCCTTTGCTGCCATCTCCTTGCAGTGTGGCTGTCCCCTGGCAGCCACCAGGACAGCCTTTGCTCATGTGTGTCCACAGCTCCTGGCTGGGGCTGGGCTGTGGGGTGCTGGGGACTGGCTCTGGGTGCTCTGCCTGCATGGAGGAGTGCCTGGTGCTGGGAGCAGCTGAGCTCCTCGGGCTCTGTGATGCTGCTGCAGGAGCCTCGGGGGGAAATCAGCCCACTGGGACACCCTGGCATGGGTGGGGAGCGTGGCTGCTCTCCTGGACTGACAGTTCAACGTGCCAGCTGCCCACTTGATTGGCATGGCAGCAGCCACTGTGCTGCAGCTCTGCTTGGGAGGCACAACTTCAGCCTGGCTGCAGGACCAGCCCATGAGGGGCACAGGGTGCTGCACCATGGACAGCACTGGGCCAGCAGGATCCCACAGCTGGAGCGTGCCTGCCCCTTCCCAGGGCTTCAGCACTGCTGCCACCAYGGGCTGTCCCTGCTGCAGCCCCAGCTGATGTGGCRTGTCCTGGTGTGAGGTCCCAGTGCTGTCCCCAGGGGCCAGTTGCTGCCAGCAGCTCACTCAGCTGCCCAGAGAGCTCTGGCAGTTCAGGGGAGTTGGGATCACTTGTTAAGGATGTTCCCATGGAGCAGAGGCAAACCCACATCCTCTTGGCACAGGGGCAGGTGTGGGGAGCACAGTGGGGATCCAACAGCAGTGGGCTCAGGCCTGGTCCCTTCTGCAAACCAAGGGGTGCAGGGCTGGAGATAAGGCTGGGCAAGGGAAGAGGTGCCACATGTGTTAGGGTGGACAGGGACCTCAGTCTTCCTAAGGCAGGAGGGCAGGCACAGGCTTGCAGTTCACAGCAGTGAGGTTGCAGTGAGCCTTGGAGCTCATTTCTGCCTCAGACCAAGCCAGTCTGAGCTTTGGACTGGAACTGAAGCCCTGTCTAGCACAGGAAAGGTCCCTGAGAGAGAGAAGATGCTGTTTGCAGCAGCCACCTTCCTGTTCACCACCTGAGCTCCTGGGAGCTGACCTGCAGTGCTGGGGCTGAGCAGAGCTCTGGGACCTGCCCATGGATCTGCAGAGCTGGGATTTTACCRCCAATGCCACCCCCAGGATGGCAGGAAGACACTTTTGTCATTTGTTTGGTGCTGCACCCTGACACTGAAGGACAAAGCCTCCAGTCCTCAGCTTTGCCTTAGCCCTGGTCCTCCCTCCCTCCCTCCCACTGAAGTCAGTAGCAAGCCTCTCTCCTGATTCATGCCCATGAGTTCTGTGCCCTTTGCCAGGGCAGCTCCAGCACCCAGGCTCCATGGTTTTGTGCTGAAAAAAGTGTTCAGATAAAGGTCAGGTTGGGTGCTTTGAGGAGCCTCTAGCCTGGAGCAAGGCTCAGATCATCTGAGGGTCTTCCACAGAATGGGTCCCCCCATCACCACTGGGGCAGCAAGGCTGCTCCCATCTCTCCTACCATGGGGCAGAAAACAGCCCAAACCTCCCAGGGCTGAGATGCTTTTTGATGCCACCTTCCTGTGCCAGGACATCCCTGGTGATGTCTCAGAGGCTGCAATGGCAGGAGGGAGAGGAGCTGATAGAATGGGGCTTTTTCCTCCCTGACAGAGCAGGGCTTGTTTGGGTGTGTCCTCCCCATCCACAGCACCCAGGCTGTTGGACTACCCCAGCTTTGAAAGCAGGGGACAGAGACATGGACCCACAGCAGCCAGGGAGAAGCCCTTGGGAGCGTGGAAGGAAAAATGGCCCCATCAAGTCATGCAGCTCATCTAAGTGGTAGCCTTGGGCACTGTGAGCTGGAAGCTGCCTCTGCCTTGTTGAAGGACACACCTTTTTCCACTTGATCCCCCTAAAACAGTGTCTTTCTTCTTCTGTGGTTCCTTCTGGGGGTGTGTGCAGCTCCCTGCTTCTTGGAGGGCTGGAAATCTCTGATCTGGCTGGATATTAATCCTTGTGGCTGGCTGTCCTCTGCAGGGAAGAGAAGGATAGCTGCTTCACAGCCTGCTGAGAGGCTGAGTGAGCTCTGCTCGTCCTCTGCTCTCACCTGTCATGGTGGGAGTTATCTGCCCTGAAAATGGAGAGCCAGGAGAGGGCTGGGGGAGGCCCTGCATGTACCAGAGCAGAGACTTCCACAGCCAGGYCAGACCTAACGGCCAGGAGCCACCTTGGAGGACCTGGCAGTCAAGAATCTCTTCCATGCCACTTGAAGAGATGATCAGAGCACCYTGGCTGSCTGTGGGGTGGTAGAGGAGCCTCAAATCTGGTGCAGCCACAGCTGCACTGAGGGAACAGCATGCCCAGATTTAATTTTTGCTCAGTACTGGAAGTGCTCACACGTATTCACAGATGGGCCTTTGCTCCCTAAGAGTGCACAGATCCTCCATTGTGGAAAAACCACTGTGCTTCTGCCTGGCCATACCTGCATCCCTGAGCCCTCCATCCCTGAGCCCTCCATCCCTGAGCCCTCCATCCCTGAGCCCTCCATCCCTGACCCCTCCATCCCTGCCTGCACAGCCTGAGCATGCACATGGATGCCTGGTGACGTTGGGAACACTTCAGGGCTCCCTCGTCATCCTCTCTCTCTTTCAAATTAAGCAAGAGCTGGGCTCAACAGCCAGTCAATAGCAAGACTTATCTCTTAAATAGCATTATTGATTGCCCAGGAAGCCTGGGTTTGTATCAATAGCTACYTGCACATGCAGGCAGGTCCTGTGCCAGCTCCTGGRGGTGYATGGCACAGAGGAACGTGCAGAGAGGGTTTGCTGCAGGTGGGGACACACGTGTGAGTCCATGTGAGGAAGATGCAGCTCTCCATTGGAGAGGCACCCCAGGGTCTTTGGTTATGGGCCTTTCACATTTGCCCAGCATTATTGTGCTGCCTTGACCACTCTTGAACGTGTGTCCCTTTCTTCCTGACCCGTGACATTGTGATGCAGGTTCTGCCAGCTTGCTRTGCCTCTGTGGTTGCAGGGACTCTGGACTCTGCCTTTGGAGGAGAMGTGCAGGTCTCTGCCCACAAATTGTGTGGTCTCCTCAAAGGTCACTGACCCTGCAGGGATTCTTCATSTGGAGACTTGGGATAGATGTGCAAAATTCACTCTGCTGTAGCATCACCCAGAGGGACTGGTTGGAGAGGAGGATGGATGAGACCCATCCTGCCAGGGAGGGCATTGCCTTGTGTCCAGCTGTGGGCTGGCACATGTGGGGWGTGTGGTGGCAGCTGGCTGAGCTCCGAGCAGCTGGAGCCATGGGAGTGTGGCAGGAATGACTGCTGAGGAGCAGCAAGGTGTGCTGCTCTCTGGAGCTGTCCCCCTCCAGGTAATGGGCAGTGGGTGAGGAGGGGTCCCGTGGGCTGTGGGGCTTTGTCCCCTCAGGGCTCAGCGTGGCCCTTGTCCCCCGGAGGTGGCAGAGTGCTTGCAGCAGCCGGGTCGTGCGTGGCTCACTGCTCAAGTCCCTGTTTGCCAAGGCTCCTGCACTGCCCGTGCCTTCCTAGCATGGAGCCAGCCCCTCGTGTGGGGGCAGCCAGGAGAGGGCAGGGAGTGGAGCAGGGTGTGATCAGAGCTGTGTCCTTCCTCCTGTGCAGCACCACTGCTCTCCCTGGGGCAGCTCAGCCCTGGCTGCTCTGTCCTCCAGGGTCGTGGAGCACAGCCAAGCTACAGTGATGCTCATGAGAAGAATTGCAAAACCTCCTGCAGGCTTTGCTGTAGCAAAGTTCAGGCTGGGGCAGTTTTGCCCTGGTGCTGCAGAGCCCCATTGCCCAGCCTGGGGCTGGGAGCCCTGTGGCTGCRACAGAGCCAGCCCTGCTCACCTCACCACGTCTGCTAGCTCAGACTCAATCTGGGACAGAGTGCCATGTCCCATACCTGGCATCCAGCCTTGCTTTGGACCGTGCTGCCTGATGTTCTGCTCCCTCCTGGGATTYCCTAAAGCTGAGGGAAGGGTCAGCAGTGTGATCACAGGCAGCTGAAACAGCACAGATGATCTGTAGGGTCAGCTCGCCCAAGCCTGGTGAGCCCCTAACAAGTAGGGGCTTGTAAGACCTCTGGCTGTGTCACTTTAGCTGATCAGCGGGCATGAGAAGTTCTTGGCTGTCATGCCTTTGTTTCCATGTGTATAAATGTGTGTGGATATGTAGCACTGTAAGATCTTTCTCCTGTTTGGACCCTCTCAGCATTTTTCTGGGCAGTGCCTGCCCGCGGCGAGCGCCGGTTGCTTGATCTTAGCCAGCCAATCTATGCAGGATCTCAGGAAAGAACAGTTGGGGTTTTATGAAGCTGGCATAATTTACAGCTAAAATAGCACACCAGATATATGTCCAATCCAATCTCCTTTGTAATCTTGTTTTCATTAATGCCTCCAGGGTGGTGATGGGGGGGAGTAAGGCAAGCAAACTGCAAAGGGAGTTTATTACCCATGCCAGGGAGATTTGCATGATGCTCTGCACCAAGTGACCMCAATTTGCAGAGGTTAAAGCTGGCTGTGGTGGCCCCTGGCTTGGAGGGGTGTCTCCTGCCTGTGCTGGGGGCACTGAGCACTAATCCTTGTGCAGATGGCCGTGGGTGTGTTCAGGACCATGCACACTGGAGCCATCCCAGGCAGGAAGAGCCATGGATGCATCCGTGTCACCCTGGCCAGCTCCAGGGCAAYAGGAAGGAAATGATCTCGCTGCCTTTGCAGGCTGCATTTCTCTTTAGTGTTCAAACCACATATTGTCCCAGATCTCCTGCCAATAGCAGGGAGCAAACTGATAATGCAGCTGCTATTAATAAAGCAGCGTTGTTACATATTCATATCAATCAGACTTGTAATTCCACAACATTTTTTCTCCAGAAGAAAAGGCAGTGCTTCCCTGGGGCGATGGAGGAAGCTGTCGGGTGGGATGGTGTTGGAGATGCCTTCCACCAGCACTGGCAGAACCTGCTCCCCTCACGTTTCTTCCCTCGGGGGTTCCTGCACTGGGGTCCTCATCCACCTCCCCTTCAGCTTTCCTTCTCCCTSGGAGTGCTGAGCTAAAAGGGGGGATCCCCAAGGCAGCTCCAGGATCCCCAGGGTGCTGTCGCTGTGGGGAAACACGAGCAGTGTGAGACAGAAAAGTGCTGAATTCCAGTGGCTGGTTTGGCAGGAGCTGCTCCATGCTGTTCTCCATTTTATACTGGAATTTTCGCATATTATGCAAATTTCAAAGCAAAGTATGGAAAATCTGGGTATAAATCTGGGATGTATGTATGTTTGTGCAGCCATTAGATACGAAAGTGTACCACGGAATTCTGGCCAGTGGATAAATATACTTACACTGCCATTCCTACAGTAAAATATGCTTTTTGTCATTGCTATAGTATAACAAAAAGTACTGTCTCCAAAACTGTAGCAGCACTTTATGGTACACTATAAATTGGAAGAGATACCTGATTATTCATAGAGTATTATGGAGGTCTCAGTGACTTCACCATTAAGCCCACACCAATACTTTGTCCATAAAGCAAAACCCTCTCTCTGACTTCTTTATGATCGAATTCAATGTCCAGATTTGGCCAAATAAATCTTGTGAGGCTGAGCACGTTTTTTTCCATGAATGTTTTTCTGGAAACTCTCCCTTACCCTGGGGCTGGGAACATTTTGAAGCCTTAGCTGTGGGATCTCCAAGTCCTAAACCAGGGCTCGCAG
The DNA here is from genome assembly GCA_002167245.1 of Sporophila hypoxantha. Lineage (NCBI taxonomy): Eukaryota > Metazoa > Chordata > Aves > Passeriformes > Thraupidae > Sporophila > Sporophila hypoxantha. The sequence goes on along the minus strand of NDFG01000062.1, from coordinate 14,878 downwards.
CCCTCGAGCCTTTCCAGGCTCTCTCATCCCTGGCGCGTGGCAGAGCTGCTCCCAGCTCATCCCTGAATCCCCTGGCTGCTGGCAGTGCCAGGGAYTGGAGCATGGCTGTTCCACCAGGTTCTGTGGTGGCAGCCCTGGGGAGTGGGCTGGCATTGAGCCCTCCTGGCAGCAGCTGTCTGTCACTGCAGCAAACAGTTTCCAAGCAACTCAGAGGCTGGAACGACTCCTGATAGAGGTTTGTGATATTAATTGGAGTTATGGAAAGGAGCAACTCAGAGGCTGAAATGACTCCTGATAGAGGTTTGTGATATTAATTGGAGTTATGGAAAGGAGCAACTCAGAGGCTGAAACGACTCCTGATAGAGGTTTGTGATATTAATTGGATTTATGGAAAGGAGCAGCACTGAAGGGCAGCTGGTGTGGTGTCACCAATGTCCTCCTGCCTTCAGCCGTGCCACGGGTGCTGGAGAGGCTGGCACAGCCACAGCTCTGGTTCCCCTCTGCTGCCATGGCCTGCAGGGCACTGCTGTCCTGCCAGCTCTTCAGCTGGGGRAGATGGAGAGGAGGCAAAAGGTGTAGTCCCTGCCCCAAAGAGTTTGTGTCTGGGGCCTCRATGCAGCTTTGGCACCTTCTCTGAGCATTGCTCAGCTGTGTCACAGCCTGTGGCCTCTGCTCACCTGGGGACAGGTGGGAGGAGGGCACTGGGTGCATCASGTGGGTCTGGCTGCCTGTGCACATATCCAGCCTCAGTCCATCCATGCCATGCACTTTCTCTCTGGAGGCTTAACTGCTTCTTTCAGGTGATATTTCCTTGCTCTGCCTCTCTTTATTTCCAATATTTCAATGCTCCCTTGAATCCTGTGCCCACTTCCACCYTGGTCAGCAGCACCTTGGAGCATCCATCCCCTTCTCTTCACTTTGCTGTTGCTTGCACCCTCTGGGCTGTAATGGGGGCATTCCCACAGGGACTGCTCAGTGCTGGGAGTTTCCAGCCAGTGCTGCCTTCAGGTGGGGAGAGCAGTGGGAAGGCAGTGTCCACAGGCACTTGGAGCAARGTGTCCCTACCCATGGAGCACTTTGGAGGTTGTTCCCTCCATTCCTTGACAAGGACAAGCTGGAAAAATTGCTGCCTGCTGCTGGCTGCTCACGAGCCCTGGAGGCTATTGGTGCTGGTGGACGTGGACCAGTGTCAGCGACCACTTTTATGAAAAATCCTTCCTTAGATTATTTCCTCCTGAGAAGCTGAGAGGCCTCAGGAACAAAATGTAAGACAATGTTATGCTGCTGGCTGTGGAATGCCAACAGGTGCGATACTGTGATTGGCTCATGTTGGTTGTTTTAATTAATGGCCAAATCACAGTCAGGCTGGCTGGACTCTTCTGAAGACACAAGCCTTTGTTAATTCTTCTTTCTTTTTCTGTCTTAGCCAGCCTTCTGATAAAATCTTTCTTCTATTCGTTTTAGTATAGTTTTAATATAATATATATCATAAAATAACAAATCAGCCTCTGAAACATGGATCAGATCCTGTCTCTTCCCCTCATCCTGCAGACCCTGGGAGCACCATCACAGACCAGGAGCTGCCATCAGTGTCCCATCTGCCTTGGCTGTCCCATCCCCTGGACCTCCAGCTTGTCTTGGTTGGACCCAGGCTCTCAGGAAGAGAGGCTTTGAGTTGGCTGTCTGGGTGGTTCTACGCATGGCTTGCTTGCTCTTGACAGCCCCATGCAAGCATCCTCCATCCCAGGGGCACAGCACAGATACAGCACTGCGACTCTGGTTCAGGGTCTGGGAGGATCTAGAATGGCTTCTTGTCATGTAAAGTGCGAGTGTCCCGAGTGCACTGGCAGCAACAGTCCCTAAACATCTCCAGAAGCCATGAGTGGTGCCTGGAAAAAGTTGCAGTACAAACAGAGGGGGATTTTACTGCCTGGATGCCTGAGCTGTTTGTCCTGAGGGTAAATGAAACACAAGGCCTGGGACCTGTTGGCCTGGGAGGTGGCGATGGGGCAGCTTCAGGGGTTCAGGTGCAACAAAACTCTGTGGTCATCAGGAGGAGGGCAAGCAGGATCTCTGCCTCCATCCCCATCAGCACAAGCATGGCACAGGAGTGCTGGGACACTTCCCTGTGGCAATGCTGATGCTGTGAGGCGAGGCAGCAGGTGCTCCTGAACCTCTCACTGAAACCTGAGCCCGAGTGGAGGAGAGATGCCATGGCCGTGCTCACCAGGATTTGAGCTCTGATGGCCAAAGCTAAGCCCTTCCTTTGTCTGGGGTGTGACAGACAGCTGGGAACAAGTGCAGTTTGTCCACATTGGAGGCTGGACCTCCAGTGGCACCTGAGAGATGGGCACAGTCTCCATGAGCAGTCTCTGGTGTGCAGCCATGGCAGGAGCTGTGTCTGCCACCCTCCCTGCCTCTGTTCAGGTTCCATGTTAAGGTTCCACATCAGCTCCTTGGGCTGATGCAGGGTTGGYATGTTGGGGAGAAGGAAGGTGGAGGAGCAGCCTGTGGGGTGCTGGATGGAGGGGAGGAGAGAGCAGGCACTGCCAGCTGTCCCTTGGTCCCCAGCAGGACAGAGCAGTGGAGGCCAGCCTTGTTCCATGTGAAGTGGGTAGAAACTGAGGTTGGGCCTGAACTGGCACCTCCAGCAAGCCCCTTGCCCCCAGCAGAGCTCAGGATGATGCTTGGTTTTGGGAAGGAYTAAGAGAGTCAGAGCTAACAGAGAGAAGCCAGGAGCTGTGCTGGCAGCAGGTGGATTGCTGGTGTCACAGGGGAGCTGTGAGGTGCCTGTGCTGTTTGCTGTGGCTCTGCAAGCAGGAGGCATCTGGCTTTRCTTCCCTTGTCTGTGAATTTAACTTTCTGTCTCTTCTCAGGTGGTGTCAGCTCAGGATGGCAAGGGAGATAAGGAGGAATTGGTGATCAAAAAAATTTTGGTGATCAAAAACAAATCCAGCAGACACATGGTTGTGAGCAATTACTGACCTTGCAGGAGTGCAGAGGCCACAAGGAGCTTTCTGTGGAAGAGAAGATCTGCCTGGGGATACTGAGGGTGAGCTCCATCTCTCCCTGTGCATGGGAATAAACTGCTGGGTGTGTCATTGGGACACTCAAATCCAGAGATGGATTTCAAGAGGCAATGGCTGTCARGGACCAAATGGGCAAAGTCCTGGTCRTCAGGCAGGCATTTCACCCTGGAAATGGAAAATGYGTGACTTGGCAGCTCCTCTGTGTTCTGGTGTGGGCTGAGCTCCTACRTGCTGCCAGAGCCCCCAGGGTGGCCACCCAGCCCAGGGCAGCAGCCAGGGAGCCACACAGCTCCTGGGCAAGGGACACCCAGGGCATCTGTGACACTCCCAGTGTGTGCCAGAGCTGCACAAGGCTGTCTGCAAGCAGGCTGAGCTGGAAGGTGCCCAGAGAGGGGCTGTGACAGGAGGAGGGAGGACAGGGCCATCCTGCAGCACAGGATCCCAGGTGCAGGGACAGCCAGGCTGTCAGGAGCAGATGGGCTGTCTGTCTGTCTGTCTGTCTGCTCAGCCCAGCATCCCCTCTGCTGCTCCAGCAGGGCAGAACATGGCTCCCCAGCTGCCTGGAACACTGGGTGAGGTGCTGGGTGTCACCTGCAGTGCTGGGTGCTGCCCACAGAGACACTGGCACTGGGCACTGCTCCTGGCACAGCTGTGGGAGGGGATGCTGGGACCAGCACAGCGGTGCCTGMGCTGTCATAAATCTGCCTGGCATCAGTGCCAGGAGCATTCCTGCTGACTTATGGCTTCTGTGCTCCACCAGGGTAGGAAACAGCSTCTCATGGCTGGCTCTGCTGGCATCCACTGCGTCATGAGCTGTCCTTGCTSCCTGTGTGACATCAGTGAGACACAGAGAGTGGCTGCTGCTGAGGGCAGGGGTGCTGTGCTGGCAGCTCAGACCCATGCCAGGCTCTGGGGGCTCCAGCAGCACGGTGAGGGGCAGCTGTCCCCACTCAGGGAAGCTGTTATGGTTGTGGCAGAGCAGTGCCATATCAGCTGCCACTCTTAGTCCCACCTTGCTCTGAGGACAGGGTGGTGGCCAGGTGTGAATGGTGCCACCCCTGCTGTGCTACCTGAGGGCCCTCATCTCTGTGTGTGTGTGTGTGTCTGTGTGTGTGTCTGTGTGTGTGTGTGTGTGTGTGTGTCTGTGTGTTACCCTCCATCCTCACAGGTCAGTGCTCTATCCTCCCAAAGCTGCCTTGCTTGCAGAGCTGGAATGGCTGTCAGGGTCCTGTGCCACCCCCGAGGATGGCACCACCCCTGTGGCACTGCTCCCAGCAGTGGGGCAGCCACACTCACCTCTGTGGCACCAGAACAGACCCATGGTGGCAGTGGATCAGGCTGGGAGAAGCCCAGGGCAGCAGAGCACAGCCAGGGCTGTGCAGGGTGGTGTGACAGTGTTCACAGGGGTCTGAGGATGAGGGAAGAGATGAGGATCTGACTCCATGTTTCAGAAGGTTGATTTATTATTTTATGATATATATTATATTAAAACTATACTAAAAGAATAGAAGAAAGGATTTCATCAGAAGGCTAGCTAAGAATAGAATAGGAAAGAAGAATAACAAAAGCTTCTGTCTCAAACAGAGAGTCCGAGCCAGCTGGGCTGTGATTGGCCATTAATTAGTAACAACCAACATGAGACCAATCACAGATGCACCTGTTGCATTCCACAGCAGCAGATAACCATTGTTTGCATTTTGTTCCTGAGGCCTCTCAGCTTCTCAGGAGGAAAAATCCTAAGGGAAGGATTTTCCATAAAAGATGTCTGTGACAGGGTGGCACGCTGAGCCCTGCTGCTCTCGAGCCAGCGGTGCCAGGCCTGGGAATGCCATTGTGCCCATCCCAGGGAGGATGTGCTGTGGCAGACAGTCCCTGCCTGGTGAATTGAGACTCACAGGTTCCCCTTGAGGGCTGTCTCTTATACACATCTAGATGTGTATAAGAGACAGGTGGCAGACAGTCCCTGCCTGGTGAATTGAGACTCACAGGTTCCCCTTGAGCCTTACTCCCAGCAGCCTTGTGGCTGCTGCTGTCCCAGCCCATTCTGGGTGTCCTACAGAGGCATTTTTCCCCCAGTGCCATTCTCTGTTGCTGCCTCTCTCCGCACTCTGCTCCAGCTCTGGCAGGTCTGACCTGTCCCACCCAGGGCACTGGGCAGCAGTGGGGTACCCTGCTCTGCTCCTGGCACCACCTCAGCCTCTCCTCTGCACTCTGGCTCTCCCTGGCCAASTGCCTTCTGCTGCTGTGCCTCAGTTTCCTTGTTCTTGCAGGGAGAGTGTCTGGAAGTGTTTTGTGAGGAAAGGGAAAAGCCACGCACCATCTGTGTGCCTGGTGTGATGGTCACCAGGCTGTGGTGGCCTCCTGAAGCCTCTTTGCCCAGGAGGTCCCTCTCCACCTCTCAGCACTATAAATAGATGTGATGCAGCTCTCGGCTAAACAAATTTTCTCCACGGCTCTTTTCTTTCCTACTCAGAATTCAGGGAACATCATTTTGGTAACCAAGGTATTTGCATAATCAGTGTTTTGTGGTAATTGCTCCCTTTCAGAAGAGGTGCTTATCATCCCATCGGGTTTYGAGGAGCCTGTGCTATCTTTGAGGCCAGGCAGGGAGGTGCTTTCCAAAGGGGAGTGCCTGGGCTGCTGCCCTGTGCTTMGGGGGATGCCTCCCCCAGGATGAGCAGGATCCGAAGAGCCTTTTGCCTCTGGGCTTCACTGATTTGCTGCTAGTCCTTTCCTCCCCCCGTGCCTCAGTTTCCCCTTAGTCCCAAAGTCTCCGAGCTGGGAGGGAGGAGATGCCCCAGTGCACACAGGGTGTCCCTGTCTGCAGGGGCTGCCCTCCCAGGGCTGCTCCTTCTCTCCCTGATGTGGTGGCACGGAAAAGCAGCTTTTGGGACTGGCTTTGCAGTGCTTTTACAGCTAGCAGCCCCGTGGAGCAGGGTGGCAGGGGTGGGACTGTCCCCCAGCTGCAGTCTCGGGATCTCTGCTGCTCACAGTGACCCCCAGATGTGTTAGAAAGTCTCTTTTCCCAGCCTGGCACTCAAAGAAGGAGTCAGGATTTTTCCATTCTCATTCTCAAGGTTGTTTATTGTTTCTTATCTATAAAATTCTTTCTCTGGCCTGCCGAGGTCTGTCCAGCAGGTCAGACAGAGGCACACTGCCTGCCTTGGGGGGCAGTGTTATCTTTTTATACTAAAAACTACATGTACATTATTTACCATAACTTCCCAATACCTATCACCTATGTTAGACAGTGAGCTCCTACCTTAAACCAATCCAAAAGTGCCAGCATCACCCAGAACATGGAGGCTAGGAAGAGGAAAGAAGAAGGACAGGGTACACCCAAATTCCTCCATCTTGGGACCCCGAGCCCCCATTCTAAAAACCCCAAAAATCTATTTTTCACCCCGTGACAAACTATTATTTTACTTAAGCTTTCATGGCTTTTAAATCCTCATATAAGGTTGGTGATTTTTTCCATGGGTCAAGATCAAAGGCACAGGGGTCTTGGGCTCTGTGCCAGGGTCTCTGAGCCCCCTGGCAGGGGCTCGAGCCATCCAGGACACATTTTATAAAAAATCCTTTTGCAAGGATTTTTTCTTCTGAGAAGCTGAGAGGCCTCAGGAACAAAATGTAAACAATGGTTATCTGCTGCTNTCCCTGATGTGGTGGCACGGAAAAGCAGCTTTTGGGACTGGCTTTGCAGTGCTTTTACAGCTACCAGCCCCGTGGAGCAGGGTGGCAGGGGTGGGGCTGTCCCCCAGCTGCAGTCTCGGGGTCTCTGCTGCTCACAGTGACCCCCAGATGTGTCAGAAAGTCTCTTTTCCCAGCCTGGCAGTCAAAGAAGGAGGTAGAATTCTTCCATTCTCATTCTCAAGGTTGTTTATTGTTTCTTATCTATAAAATTCTTTCTCTGGCCTGCCGAGGTCTGTCCAGCAGGTCAGACAGGCACTCTGCCTGCCTTGGGGTGGTGTTATCTTTTTATACTAAAAACTACGTGTACATTATTTATCATAACTTCCCAATACCTATCACCTATGTTAGACAGTGAGCTTCTACTCTAAACCAGTCCAAAAGTGCCAGCATCACCCAGAACATGGAGGCTAGGGAGAGGAAAGAAGAAGGACAGGGTACACCCAAATTCCTCCATCTTGGGACCCCAAGCCCCCATTCTAAAAACCCCAAAAATCTATTTTTCACCCTGTGACAAACTAATATTCTACTTGAACTTTAATGGCTTTTAAATCCTCATATAAGGTTGGTAGTTTTTTCCATGGGTCAAGATCAAAGGCACAGGGGTCTTGGGCTCTGTGCCAGGGTCTCTGAGCCCCCTGGCAGGGGCTGGAGCCATCCAGGACTGTCACTGACATATTTTATGAAAAATCCTTTTGCAAGGATTTTTTCTCCTGAGAAGCTGAGAGGCCTCAGGAACAAAATGTAAACAATGGTTATCTGCTGCTGTGGAATGCAACAGGTGCATCTGTGATTGGGCTCATGTGGTTGTTTCTAATTAATGGCCAATCACAGTCTGGCTGGCTCGGACTCTCTGGTCAGTCACAAGATTTTATTATCATTCCTTTCCTTTCCTTGCTAGCCTTTTGATGAAATCCTTTCTTCTATTCTTTTAGTATAGTTTTAATATATCATTTTAATATAATATATATTATAAAATAATCAATCAGCCTTCTGAAACATGGAGTCAAGATTCTCATCTCTTCCCTTGTCCTGGGACCCCTGTGAACACCAGCACATCTCACCTTGTCCTGGGACCCCTGTGAACAGCACCACACAGGCCAGCCAAGAGGAGTGTCCTGCTTTTTTTTTCTCGATGCTGCAGGAGAGGCCCACTCCATGGGGACAGCCTGGCTTCTGTGCCCGTTGTGTCACTGTCACTGCAGCTCGTGGCGGGCGAGTGCGAGCCAGAGCGCGGTCGCCCTCGCAGCACCGTGAGTCACTCCCTGACTGAGTGGCAGCTCCACTGGCAGCGGTTTCCAGGGAGCCCCATGGGGATGTCTCCGCTGGCACAGGCTGGGATTGGCGGAGCCTGGCAGCCGGCGCCGACCTGGCGGATGGGCCAGGCCTGGGAGCTCCCCTGTGCCGAAGCGGGCAAAGCAGGCAGCCTGCCGTTGGAGCAAAAAGCAGCAAAGTCTGTGTTCTCTGTCATTATAGACATGCACACACTGCTGTTCTCAAGGTAGAAAAGGGGATCTTATTTTCTGACTCCAACATTATAATTTCCAAAGAGTGACAGTTGGATTGGAGGGTGACAGTGCTGTGACTGTGCTACAGGGGGTCGAGGGTGAGGGAAGGATGAGGATCTGACTCAGTTTCAGAAGGCTTGATTGATTATTTTATGATAATATATATTATAAACTATACTAAAAAGCATAGAAGAAAGGATTTCAATCAGAAGGCTTAGCTAAGAAGCAGAAAAAGAAAGGAATACACAAAGGCCTTCTCTGTCGGACTCTCTGAGCCAGCTGACTTGATTGGCCATAATTAGAAACAAACCACAGTGAGCCCGAATCACAGCATGCACCTGTTGCATTCGCCCACAGCAAGCAGATAACCATTGTTTGCATTTTGTTCCTGAGGCCTCTCGGCTTCTCAGAGGAAAAATCTTAACGGAAAAGGATTTTTCATAAAAGATGTCTGTGACACGAAGTGCCACCTCTCCAATGACACTGGGCAACCAGTGTCTATCAAACTAGTCTGATCAAATTTCTCCTCTTTCATAAAAAGAATGCAAAAGCAATAAGTTATTATCAGCAAGTGTGTAAAAAAATTTGTTAGAAAACTTAAAAAATCTTTAAAAGAATCAAAACAACAGTTTCCCAGCAACTTGCAAAGGCTGGAAAAGCTGTGAGGAGGTGCTTCTGGCTGGATTGTGGCAGAGAGCTAAGGGAAATGCCCAGCTCTGAATGTCGGTGTTTTTGGGGTGTCCCAATGAAGGAGGAATTGATGAATCTGACTTCCATGTTCTCAGAAGGATAATTTATTATTTTATTATATTTTTTATATATAAGAAATGCTATATATTAAACTATACTTAAAGAATAACAGAAAGGTCAGACAGAAGGCTAAAAGATAATTATTAAAAATTCATTTAACTCTTTCTTCAGAGTCCGACACAGCTGACTGTGATTGGTCATTAAGTCAAAAACATTTCACTGTTGGAAACAGTCTCCAGACCACATTCCAGAGCAGTAAAACACAGGAGAAAGCACTGAGATAAATTTTTTCAATTTTTCTCTGAGGCTTCCTTTTCAGCTTCCCAGGAGAAGAATCCTGGGCAAAGAGGATTTTCTCAGAGAATGTGATGGTGACATTCTGAGGCATCCCTGGTCCTGGAGGGGGCAGGACAGCCAGCTCTCTGCAGGCTGCTCTCAGGTTCTGCTGATTCACACCTCTTCTGCCTTGCCAAGCCCAGGTGTGCTGGCACAAGCTCCTTGGCGTGCCTGTGCTCAGGACAGGCAGTGATGCAGGGCCCAGCCAGAGTGGTGAGAGGTTGAAGCATCCCTTGCTCCCTGCGCTGCAGAGGGCAAAACAGCCTGTCGCTGTTTCTGCCCGCTGCTGCCTGAGCTTGCCTGTAAGCAGGGCTGGGCTTGCTTGCAGCACCTGATCTCAGTGCGCTCACCCAGCCCCCTGCCTCCTTCTCTTCCTCTGTTCCCTCCCTGACTGCCATCATTCCCCGGGTGGCTCTGCCGTGCAAAGCCAGCTCCTTCCTGCTAGCCCCATGCTCTGTGCCCTGCTCCTGTGCTTGCCCCATCCTCTGTGCCCTGCTCCTGCCCATCTCTGTGCCCTGCTCCTGCCCCATGCTTGCGCCTGCTCCTGCCCCATCCTCTTTTTGCCCTCGTTCCTCTTCATTCTCTCTGTGCCCTTGCTCCTTGCCCCATCCTCTGTGCCTGCTCCTGCCCCATGCTCTGTGCCCTGCTCCGCCCATGCCTCTGTTGCCCTGCTCCTGCCCATGCTCTGTGCCCTGCTCCTGCCCCATGCTTCTGTGCTCCTCCCTCATGCTCTGTGGCCCTGCTCCTGCCCCATCCTCTGTGCTCTCCTGCCCCATCCTCTGTGCCTGCTCCTGCCAATCCTCTGTGCTCCTGCCCCATCCTCGTGCCCTGCTCCTGCCCATGCTCTGTGCTTCCTGCCCATGCTCTGTGCCCTGCTCCTGCCCATCCTCTGTGCTCCTGGCCCCATGGCTGTGCCCTGCTCTTGCCCCATCCTCTGTGCTGCCTCCCTGCCCAATGGCTCTGTGCCCTGCTCCTGCCCATGCTCCTGTGCCTCCTGCCCATGCTCTGTGCCCTGCCTTCGCTGCCCATCCTCTGTGCCTCCTGCCCCATCCTCTGTGCCTGCTCCTGCCCCATCCTCTGTGCTTCCTGCCCCATCCTCTGTGCCCTGCTCGCTGCCCATGTCTATGTGCCTGCTCCTGCCCCCATCCTCTGTGCCCTGCTCCTGCCCCATCCTCTGTGCCCTGCTCCTGCCCCATGCTCTGTGCCTCCCTGGCCCCATCCTCTGTGCCCTGCATTCCTGCCCATGCTCTGTGCCTGCTCCTGCCCCATGCTCTGTGCTCCTGCCCCATGCTCTGTGCCCTGCTCCTGCCCCATGCTCTGTGCCCTGCTTCCGTGCTGCCCCATGCTCTGTGCCCTGCTCCTTGCCCCATCCGTTCTGGGGCCCTGCTCCTGTGCTGCCCCATGCTCTGTGCCCTGCTCCTGCCCCATCTCTGCCCGGCTGCTCCTGTGCTGCCCTATGCTCTGTGCCCTGCTCTCCCTCCTGCCCCATCCTCTGCTCTGCCCTGCTCCTGCCCCATCCTCTGTGCTCCTGCCCCATGCTCTCGTGCTCCTGCTTCCCTGCTCCTGCCCATGCTCTGTCTGCTCCTTTGCCCCATGCTCTGTGGCCCTGCCCACTGCCCCATGCTCTGTGCCCTGCTCCTGTGCTCTCCATCAGCCCGAGAGCACAGGCTGCTCCTGCCCCAGCACCGACTGTTCCCCCAGCTGTATTGTCTCCATTTATCTATATAAATTTCATGTCATTCATTGTCCTAAAGGCTTGCAGGTTAATTCTGTAATTACCATCCCTCCTACAGAGTTGGCCTCTCCTCTCTCCCTGCTAGTTGATATCCTCTTCAAGTTTAATCCCCTGGGAATTTAACATTGTGTTTGCCATCCCCAGGGAACATGCTGCTAAATCCAGGTGTCAGTGTTGCTCTGGGAAGCCCTTAATTACCTTTCCATTAGCAGAATGCCCAATTAACAACCCCTTGTGACTCTCTGCATGGTCTTTCTCCTGACAGAAGTGGTCTGGGCTGGCTGTGTGGCTTGGATGTGATGGAGTCCCTCCTCATCCCAGACAATCCAGCCTGGGCGCTGGGATGTGCCAGCGCTGTTTGGCCACACCCAGCAGACCCCTTTGATTCCTTCCAGGGGCAGGGAGGCTTCAAACTGCTTTGCACCCACCACTTTGCCTCAGAGACTCCAAACCCATGGAGGTTTCCCCTTGCAGCCCCCCCAGACCATGTCATGAGCAGGGTGGGTGTGGGAAGGGAGGCTGCACTGGAGCATCTCCCAGCTTGGGGTCTCAGTGGCAGAGAGCATTTGCAAGGCCATTTCTTCTTGGTGAGGCACAGGATGCTGTGAGCACTTCAGTGCTTCGTTGGTTTTTGTGCTTTGCTTTTTTGTTCCCTGTAATGGGAATTGTATTCTGGGCTTGGAGCAGCTGGTGATGCTGCTGGCTGCTGCTGCATCACCTTTGAGCAACGCCATGAGACTCCTCTTTTCACTTGCCTGTACAGAGACCTGGAGCTGAGAGCCCTGGGTGTGTTCCTGCTGTGACGCCTACGGTGAGAGAGACATTTCTGAGAAGGCAGGAGACACCTGGTCCTGCTGGGCTGGGAACAGGGAGAGACCTGTGGAGCTGTGGGGTTCACACGGGCTCTGCATAATCACAGTGGCCCATGATGGGAACAGCAGTACAAGGCTAGGTTTTGGTTGTTATTTCTTCTTTAAAAAGGTGCTTCCTCAGTTCAGAATCCTCAGGTTGCAGAGGGGAACCAGGCCTGAACCAGGGGAGGAAGAGAGCATTCACAGGGTGTGGGGGCCTTTCCAGAGCTGTGGGTTCCTCCTGGGAGAAGAAAGGCTGTGAGAGAGCTGGATGCTCCAGTCTCAGTTCCCATCCCTTGGGCTCTGTAAGGAGGGAGATGCTGGGTTGCTTTGTTTCAGCTCTCAGAGGAGATCCCTTAATAAAAAGGGAACATCTTCCTTTGCTGCCTGCTTCAGGCAGGGTAAGATCCCAGTTAGGCACTCTCTGCTGATTGTGATACTGATGACTTGCTGTGTTTACCTTGCCCCTGGCAGGATTGCTGCAAAATGTAGGTGTCAGCAGGGGTGCTAGGCAGTGTGGGGTTTGCAGCAGGCTGGGGCTGTGGCCAGGGATGCTGTCTGGTCCAGGGTGTCAGCAGGGATGCAGGCAGTGTGGGTTTGCAGCAGGCTCGAGGCCAGGGATGCTGCTGGCTGCCCGGGGTGTCAGCAGGGGTGCAGGCTGTGTGGGTTTTGCAGCAGGCTTTGCAGGCGTTTTGCACACTGAGGCTGTGGCCAGGGATGCCGCTGGCTCCCAAGCCATCAGCACGTGCGGAGCGTTGAGCTGACCACTGCCTCATCATTGCTCATCCACCTGCACCTCTCAGCACAGGGACCTTTGGAATGGCTGGTGCACCAGCGGTTGCTGAGCACAGCTCGAGGAGGTGGCATTTGCTTACCCCAGCTCCCAGCACAGGGACCTTGTGGGAATGGCTGGAGCACCAGGGGTGCTGAGCACAGCTCCAGGAGGGGCATTTGTTACCCAGCTCCAGCACAGGGAGCTTCCCCAGGAATCTCCTGCTTGTCATCAAGAGCAAAGCCACGTACAACACTGTGGGTCTCTCAGTCCCTGTGTGATCTGGCTGCAGACCCTAGCTCTCTGGCTGCATTTTCTGTCACAGAGAGAAAGCAAGGCACAGCTTCCCAAGGATATTTCTGGGAATCACATTCTCTGAACCTCAGAGAAAGAAGAAACAATTCTTATCTCATTTACTGCTCTGTGGTTTGGAACAAGTGCAGGTGCATTGAGAAAGATTATTTACCTGAAGAATTTGCTTGATTTGATTCTGGTTTGATTCACTGACCAGTTGAATCCATGTGTGGTGTGTTGGGCTGTGGCTGACAGTCACGAGATTCTGGGCAGTTCATTGCAGTTGGGTACTTGGTACAGATTCAGTGTAATATAGTATAGAATAATAGAGTGTAATAAAGTAATTAATAGCCTTCTGACATCATGGAGGCCAGCTTGTTTTCTCTCCCTGCACAATGGCTGGCTTTTACAATGCTCTCCTGCCTGCCCGTGAAGGAGCAGAGGAGTCTCTGATCTGCCCATCCTGCACAGGGTGTCAGGTGTCTCTGAGGGAGTGGGAAGCACACCTCCATCCCCAAACACCGTGTCTCTGGCTCTGATTTATTTTGCTCCAGTGTCTGTGGTGAAGGCAGAGCAGTGGTCTGTGGGCAGATCTGGTTGCTTCACTCTCCAGCAGCTGGAGGGCACAGCCAGGGCTGGTGGCACAGGGCAAGGGAGGGGATGCAGGGCTGTGTCCCCAGACTCAGCCAGCCCCACCAGCACTGGCATGAGGAGATGTTTTGCCCCATGCCAAGCTCTCCGTGCCACCASCAGCCATTATTTAGAAACTGCCCCTAGACCCTGAGCTTTGTATTGCCTGTAGCCTCCAACATATCCCGACCACTCAGTCTGCAGCAGCAGGACTGGTGGGGCTGTGAAAAGGTGACCAGAGACTTGGGAGCATCTCATCTCTGTCCTGCAGATGTGTGGTACCAAAATGCTGCTGGGTAATCCATCCCCAGTGTGTGCCCAGGCTGGCACAGAGCCATGGCTCCAGGGATCTGCTCCTCCTTCCTCCACCACTGGCATTGGCATCAGGATTTGCAGATGCTCTTGGCCACAGGGCTTTGTCTCTCCTCCCTTTTAATTGCCACAAGGATAATTGGGTTTGTGTTGAGCAGGGGGAGTCCATGAGCTCTCGTTCCTCTGCAGCACCCATGCAGCTCCCTGCCAGCAAGCTGAGTGCTGAGAGGGTGCCAGAGCATCCCAAGGTGGGAGCTGAAATCCTTCCCACTCCTTGCCCAGCTCTCCCAGATGGATGTCCCCAGGATGGAGCTCACAGCTCCTGTCCACCCATGACAACGAGCTGCTGGCAGCCAGCAGGAGGGAAGGACCAACTGGCTCATCTGCTGAGAGCGTTTGATTGATGCTGTTATCGTTTTGATTACCTTTTTTATAGGCTAACAGAAGGATTTTAATCTGAACAGTGAAGCAGGAAATGGGAGAAGCTGTGCCTGGAACATGACGAGGAGGCAGCYAGGGCTGGTGGCTCCTTGTCCACGCTCCTGGGAGGTGATTTTGGAGCTGCTGGCCYAACTGAGAGTGTCAGGTAGAGGCATTCCTGATCTTACAGGAGCTGCAGCTGCCTCAGTTATTTACAATGCAGCTGGAGCCCGAGCAGCTTAACTCCACCTCACAGCTGCCCAGAGCCAGGTGCTGCCTTGAAGCATCGATCTGAGCCAGCAGAGGAAGGGACAGCGAGCTCTGGGGCCAAGCTCAGCTCTCTGCCACTTCTTGTGYCTCAGGACAAAGTCATCTGATGTCATGGCACCAGTGGCTAGGAACTGTCATTGTCCAGCAGTGCCAGGGTGACAGCTGTGGGGACCACGGGCGGTGCTGGTCCTGGCTCTGCACTGCTCCCTGGCTGTGAATGCTGCATCAGAGAGCTGCTGCTGCTCTGCTAACTGGGCCCCCTCTCCTCTGAGGCTTCTCTG
>NDFG01000061.1:1218068-1229482 GCA_002167245.1 Sporophila hypoxantha | reverse complement strand
GACATATTCCACCCAATACCCTAACCTCTTTAGATCAGATTCAAATACCTGAACCCAGGAAAATCTCCAGCAAGCTCTAGGACAATTAATGTTCTGGAGAAAACACATCCCAGATTTCTCAATAATTGCTAGACCGCTTTTTGACTTGCTGAGCAAAAGATGAAAAGGGATTGGACTGTTTCCCATGAAGAAGCATGGCAATTCCTGATTTTTGAGGCAACAGCTTTACAAGCACTAGGCCATAACCATCCCACAGATCCCTTTCAGGTGGAATGGGTTTTTGCCTCCTCAGGGCTATCAGTCCACATTTGGCAGTGGGGTCCCCAGGGTCCGAAGGGGCCTCTTGGCTTTTATTCCTGTGGTTTCAAAGATGCTGAGAAAAGATATACTACATGGGAAAAGTGGTTGTTTGTCGTTAGCTTAGCTCTCCTAGAAGATGAAGAAAATGCAAAAAAGCCTATTGTGTTACGAGACCCTTTCAAAGTTATCAAAATTGTCACTAATGTGACTCGCCTGCCTGACGGGATGGCCCAAAGGGCATCCGTTAGAAAATGTTCTGATCAGATGGAAGCCTACTGTAATACGATCCCAAAAACAGAAGGTGATGCTAAAAATCTGGCAATCCAAGACACTGAGAGCCTAGTTAGCAGCCAAGATAACCCTACCTCTGTAATCAAAGCTGCCCTTCCGTTCTCCCTCAAACTAGCAGCAAGTTCTTGGTCCACAGATGCCTTTGCAAAATGGGAAGGGAAGGTATAGAGATATAGAGCAGCTGCCTTATGCATTTCATCTGGTGAAAGAGTCACTACAGAAGAAGAAGGCAGCGCTCAGGCTGAGGAACTCATAGCTGTTTGGAGTGTGTTCCAACGTGAGGCGTAGAACATGTCTCTTCCCTGCAATTACTCTCATGCAGTGTACAAAAGTTGTACCGAGTGGCTTCCTCTCTGGCAGCAAAATGATTGGGAAGTTCACAGAATTCCAGTGTGGCAAGAGGAAAAGTAGCAAGAAATTTTAGATGTTGCAAGCCAAGGAAATTTTGCTGTTTGTTGGGTAGATTTTCACCAAAGAGATGGAAATCCAGCAGGAGAGTGGAATAATAGAGTTGATGAAATAGTAAAGCTCAGCCCCATGAAAAAGTAGCTAATCACTGAGGACTGGGATCAGCTATTAGAATGGCTACATGCAAAAAGAGAGCAAACAGGTGCGATACGTTTTACAAGCAGGCTCATGCTTGTAATTGGCTGGTTAACAGGGAAATATGTAAAACACACCTATTAGCCTGCGAGCAATGTTGCAGGTGACAGGAGAGACATCCTTTAGAAGACGATACTCTACATTTAGGAAAGGCTAATGGGAAGCGTGGCAGGTAGACTACATCAGGACCTTTAGAAATCAGGAGGTAAACACTTCGTGCAAATGGGAGTAGAAATTGTGTCTGGGTTGGTGCAGGCTGAGGTTCTTAATAGTCATTCTTTGCTGGATTTCTCCAAAATTAAAGCTGCCAGCAAGATGACCCTGCAAGGATATAGAGCTGCAAAAGTCACCCCTCAATTGAAACCCAGACCCTTGGCAAAGGTCTTCTTATTCCCAGAGAAAATGGCCTTTTTTTACTCTACCCCGCCTTCACCAGAAGGGCCGCGCCACGTGAGCAATTGTCAAACTTTGCTGGATTCCTCCAAAACGAWAACTGCCCGCAACTAGGTCCCTGCAAGGATTTTAGGCGGCAAACGTCCCCTTTCAAGTGATACCCTGACCCTGGGGAAATGACTTCTTTCTCCCCGAGAAAATGGGCAACAATTTGTACTCCTCGGCCTGACCAACTGGGTGGCGCCTGGTTAGAAATCTGCAAATTTTTCTCCAATGTTCAAAAACTAAAGCAGCCAGTAAGATGACCCTGCAAGGCTATAGAGCCGCAAAAGTCACCCCGCAACTGATACATAGACCCTTGGCAAAGGTCTTGCTATTCCCAGAGAAAATGGCCTTTTTGTGTGCTACTCCGCCTTGACCGGCGGGGCGTCGCCACGCGAGAAAGTGGCAAACTTTGCTGGATTCCTCCAAAACGAAAGCTGGCCACAAGTAGGTCCCTGTAGGATTCCAAGCAGTGAACATRCCCTTTCAACTCATACCCTGACCCTGGGGAAATGACTTCTTTTTRCCCGAGAAAATGGGCAAGTATTTGCACTACRTCYGCCTGACCAASAYGGCYGCGCCTGGTTTGAAATCTGCAAACTTTGTTGGATTTCWCCAAAARMAAAGCTGCCAGCAAGAAGACCCTGCAAGGCTATAGAGCCCCAGAAGTCACSCRTCAARTGATACCCAGACCCTTGGCAAAGGTCTTCTTATTCCCAGYGAAAATGGCTTTTTTTTCCGCTGCCCCGCATTGACCGYCAGGGCAGCGACACTCGAGCATTTCCAAAACATTGCTGGAGTAGTCAAAAAAGAAAGCTGCCCGCAACTAGGTCCCTGCAAGGCTTTCGAGCCGCAAACGTCACCTTTCAACTGATACCCAGACCCTGGGGAAATGACTTCTTTTTCCCTGAGAAAATGGGCAAAAATTTGCACTACCTCGGACTGAAGAACATGGCGGCACCTGGTTAGAAATCTGCAAATTTTGCTGGATTTCTAGAAAACTAAAGCTGCCAGCAAGATGCAAGGCTATAGAGCCCCAGAAGTCACCCCTCAACTGATACCCAGACACTTGGCAAAGGTCTTCCTATTCCCAGAGAAAATGGCCTTTTTTTGCGCGACCCTGCCTTGACCGGCTGGGCGGCGCCACGCGAGAAATTGGCAAATTTTGCTGGATTTGTCTAAAACGAAAGCTGCCCACAACTAGGTCCCTGCAAGGATTTTAGGCGGCAAACGTCCCCTTTCAAGTGATACCCTGACCCTGGGGAAATGACTTCTTTTTCCCCGAGAAAATGCGCAAATATTTGTACTCCTCGGCCTGACCAACTGGGCGGCGCCTGGTTAGAAATCTGCAAATTTTTTTTCCAATGTTCAAAAACTAAAGCAGCCAGTAAGATGACCCTGCAAGGCTATAGAGCCGCAAAAGTCACCCCTCAACTGATACCCAGACCCTTGGAATATGTCTTCTTATTCCCAGAGAAAATGGCCTTTTTGTGCGCTACTCCGCCTTGACCGACAGGGCGGCGCCACGCGAGCAATTGTCAAACTTTGCTGGATTCCTCCAAAATGAAGCTGCTCACAAGTAGGTCCCTGGAAGGCTTTCGAGCCGCAAACGTCCCCTTTCAACTGATTCCAAGAACCTAGGGAAATTACTTCATTTTCCCAGATAAGTAGGCAAATATTTGCACAACCTCCGTCTGACCAACAGGGCGGCGCCTGGTTAGAAATCTGCAACCTTTGCTGGATTTCTCCAAAATGAAAGCTACCAGCAAGATGACCCTGCAAGTCTATAGAGCCCCAGAAGTCACCCCTCATCTGATACCCAGACCCTTGGCAAAGGTCTTCTTATTCCCAGGGAAATTGGCCTTTTTTTGTGCTACCCCGCCTTGACCGGCAGGGCGGCACCACACGAGCATTTGAAAAACATTGCTGGATTTGTCCAAAACAAAAGCTGCCTGCAATTAGGTCCCTGCAAGGCTTTCGAGCCGCAAATGGCCCCTTTGAACTCGTCCCCTGACCCTGGGGAAATGACTTCTTTTTCCCTGAGAAAATGGGCAATATTTGCGCTACTTTGGCCTGACCAAGAGGGCGGCGCCTGGTTTGATATCTGAAAACTTTGTTGGATTTCTCCAAAATGAAAGCTGCCAGCAAGAAGACCCTGCAAGGCTATAGATCTCCAAAAGTCAGCCCTCAACTGATACCCAGACCCTTGGCAAGGGTATTCCTATTCCCAGAGAAAATGGCCTTTTTTTGCGCTACCGCGCCTTGACCGGCAGGGCGGCGCCATGCAAGCAATTGTCAAACTTTGCTGGATTCCTCCAAAATGAAAGCTGCCCGCCACTAGGTCCCTGCAAGGCTTTAGAGGTGCAAACATTCCCTTTAAACTGATACCCAGACCCTGGGGAAATGACTTCTTTTTCCCCGAGGATTAGGCAAATATTTGTTCTACCTTGGCCTTACAAACAATGCGGTGCCTGGTTAGAAATCTCCAATCTTTTCTGGACTTATCCAAAATGAAAGCTGCCAGCTAGATGATTCTGCAAGGCTATAGAGCCCCAGAAGTCACCCCTCAAGTGATACCCAGACACTTGGCAAAGGTCTTCTTATTCCCAGAGATAATGGCCCTTTTTTGCGCTACCCCGCCTTGGCCGGCTGGGCGGCGCCACGCGAGAAATTGGCAAACTTTGCTGGATTTGTCCAAAAAAATCTGCCCACAACTAGGTCCCTGCAAGGCTTTCGAGCCGCAAACATTCCCTTTCAACTGATACCCAGACCCTGGGGAAATGACTTCTTTTTCCCTGAGAAAATTACCGCCAATTGCACTACCTCGGCCTGACCAACAGGGCGGCGCCTGGTTTGAAACCTCCAATCTTTCCTACATTTCTCCAAAACGAAAGCTGCCAGCAAGAAGACTCTGCAAGGCTATAGAGCCCCAGAAGTCACCCCTCAACTGATACCCAGACCCTTGGCTAAGGTCTTCCTATTCCCAGCGAAAATGGCCTTTTTTGAGCTACCCCACCTTGACCGGCTGGGCGGCGCCACGTGACCAATTGGCAAAATTTGCCGGATTCCTCCAAAATGAAAGCTGCCCGCAACAAGGTCCTTGAAGAGCTTTAGAGCCGCAAACGTCACCTTTCAACTGATACCCAGACCCTGGGGAAATGACTTCTTTTTCCCTGAGAAAATGGGCAAAAATTTGCACTACCTCGGATCCCGGACCAACAGGGCGCGCTTGTTAGAAATATTCATCTTGCTGATTTCTCCAAAATTAAAGCTGCCAGCAAAGCATGATCCTGCAAGGTATAGTGAGCCCCAAAGTCACCCCCAATGATACCCCAACCCTGTGGCAAAGGTCTTCTTATTCACAGAAGAAAATGGCTTTTTAGTGTACCCCGCTTGACTGACGGCAGGTCCGCACGTGAGAAAAATTGGCAAAACATTGCTGATTTTCTCCAAAAAGATAAGCTGCCACAAGTAGTCCCTGCAAGGCTTTAGAGCCGCAAAACGTACACATTTCCAATGGAATCACGCCAGACTCCTGAGGAAATGGAATTTCTTTCTTCCTGAAGGAAATAGGCCAAATATTTTTGCTATCTACTCGCCTGACCAAACTGGGCTGCGTGTTAGAAATCTGCAAATTTTTGCTGATTCTGCCAAAACGAAAAAGCTGCCAGCAAGATGACCCCGCAAGGCGCATAGAAGCCCCCAAATCACCCCTGCAACTGATACCCACCGCTCTGGCAAAGGTTCTTCTATTCCCCCAGAGAATATGGACCTTTTTTTGGCTACACCTCTTCCATGACCGTAGGGTCGCGCCAACGTGAGAAAATATGCGGTAAATCTTTGTGGATTTGTCCAAAGAAAGTCTGCCCGCTAACTAATGTCCTTGCAAGGCTATTTAGAAAGTCTCACAACATTCACCTTTCCAACTGATACCCAGACCCTAGGAGAAATGACATTCTTTTCCACATGAGAAAATGCCGCCAATTGCACTAACCCTCGACCTGCCAACAGGGCACGTTGGGGGCCTGGGGGGTTAGAAATTGCAATCTTGTGGCTAACATTTCTCCAAAACTAAAGCTGCAGCAAGATGAACTGCCTTGCAAGCCTAATAGAGCCCCAAGACACCATCCTCAACTGACACCACGACCCTGCAAAGGTCTTCCTATTCTCCAGAGAAATGGCTTTTTGCGCATACCCTCTTGCCGGCAAGGGCAAGGCCAACGGGAAGAAATTGTTGCAACTTCGTTGGATTCTCCAAAATCGAAAGCTGCCGCCAGCAAGGTCCTGAGGGCTTTAGAGGCCGACAACACTCCACCTTTTCAACTGATTACCGAAAGACCCTAGGGGAAGATGTTTCTTCCCGTAGAAATAAGATAGGCAAATATTGTCATATCCTAGCCTAATCCAACAGGGCGCGCCTGGTAAGAAAATCTGCACAATCTGTTGTGATTTCTTCCAAAAGTAAAAGCTACGCAACTAGGTCCCCTGCAAGGCTAATAGAGCCCCAAAAGTCACCCTCAACTGATACCCAGACCCTGGGGAATGACTTCTTTTCCCTGAGAAAATGGCAATTTTCACTACCCTGCCTGACCAGACAGGGTCAGCGCCTCCTGGTAGAAATCTCAATCTTTGCTGGGATTTCTCAATGCTTGCCAGCAACAAGATACCTGCAAAGTTATAGAGACCCCCAGAAGTCACCCCTTAACTGAACACCCACGACCTTGCAAAGGGTCTTTCTATTCCCAGAGAATAATGGCTTTTTTTGGCACAAACACCTGCCTTGACCGGCAACGGCGGCGGCGCAACGCGAGCAAATTGGCAAACTGGGCCTGGATTTGCCAAATCGAAACCTGCCCACAACTAGCCCTGAAGGGCTTGGAGCCTGCCAAACGTCACTTTCAATGTACCCAGATCCCTAGGGACAATACTTCTTTTTCCCAGGAAAATGGCCGCAAACAATTTGCACTACCTTTGGACTACAGACCAACACGGGCGCCCTGGTTTGAAATTTGGCAATCATTTCTGGATTATTCTCCAAAATCGAAAGCTGCAGCAAGATGGATTCCTGCCAAGTTATAGAGCCCAATTTAGTCCACCCCTCAAGACTGATACCAACCCTTGGCTAAGGTCTCCTTATTCCAGAAAAATGGCTTTTTTGCGCTACCCCGCCCTTGACCGACAGGGCGTAACCGCCACGGCTAAGAATTGGGCAAACCTTGCTGGATTTGTCAAAATTGAACGCTGCCGCAAACTAGGTCCCTCTTAAGCTTTAGAGGCTGCCAAAACGTTACCTTTCACAATGATACCCAGACCCTGAGGGACAATGACTTCTCTTTCCACGAAGAAACATTGGCAAATATTTGTCACTACCTCGGCCTGACCAACTTAGGGCTGCGCTCTGCGTTTTGAAATCTTGCAAACTTTGCTGGATTTCTCTCCAAAACAAAAGCTGCAGCACGATGACCCTGCAAGGCTTATAGAGCCCCAAAAGTCACTCCCTTTCAACTGATACCCAGACCCTGGGAGTGATCTTCTTTTTCCCCTAGAAAATGTGCCAATTGCTATACCCTCAGCCTGACCAACAAGGGGCGACGGTAAGCAATCTGGCAACTTTGCTGGATTTTCTCCAAAAGAAACCTGCCGAACAGAGTGACCTGCAAGGCTAAGAGCCCAAAAGTACACCCCAACTGATACCCAGACCCTGGGAATGACTTCTTTTTCCTAGAAAAATGGCTCCATATTTTCACTTACCTCAGCTGACGTAACAGGCGATGCCCTTGGTAGAAATCTCCAGATTTCTGGTTTCTCCAAACGAAAGCTTGCAGCAAGGTGACCTGCAGAGGCTATAGACCCCAACTAAGTCACACCTGCAAACTGATTAAACCTGCAACCCTAGGGGAGATGACTTCATTTTCCCTGAGAAAATAGGCAAATATTTGTCACTACCTGCCTGACCAAGAGGTGTGCGGTAGAAATCTGCAATCTTTGCTGGATTTCTCCAAAATAAACTAGCAGAATCCTGCAAGGCTATAGAGCCCCAAAAGTCACCCCTCAACTGATACCAGACCTTGCAAAGGTCTTTCTTATTCCCAGAGAAAATGGCCTTTTTTTGCGCTACCCTGCCCTTGACGGACAACGGTGGCAGCCACGGCGAGAAATTGGCAAACCATTGCTGGATTTCCAAAACGAAAGCTGCCCAGCACTAGTCCCTGCAAGGCTTTAGACTGCAAACGTCAACCTTTCAACTGATACCACAGACCCTAGGAAATGACTTCTTTTCCCAGAAAATGGCCACCAATTTACTACCCTCGGCCTGACCAACAGGGCGGTGCCTGTGTTAGAAATCTGCAAACTTGCTGGATTTCTCCAAAACGAAACTGCCAGCAAGATGACCTGCAAGGCTATAGAGCCCAAAGCACCCCTCAAACTGATACCCAGACCCTTGGCAAGGTCTTCTTATCCCAGAGAAAAATGGCCTTTTTTTGCGCTACCCCTCCTTGAACCGGTCAGGGCGGCGCCACGCGAGAATTGCAAACTTTGCTGGATTTGTCCAAAACGAAAGCTGCCCGCAACTGAGGTCCCTGCAAGGCTTTCGAGCAGCAAACGTCACCTTTCAAACTGATACCCAGACCCTGGGAAATGACTTCTTTTTCCCTAGAAATGGCCGCCATTGTTACTACCTCGATGCCGACAAGGGCGGCGCTGGTTTGAAAATCTGCAAATTTTGCTCGGAATTTTCAAAAAACAAAGCTGCCAGCAAGAGGACCTCTGCAAGGCCTATATAGACCCCAGAAAGTCAAACCCTCACTGATACGCCAGACCCTGGGAAATGAACTTCTTTTTCTTTGAAAAATGTTCGAATTTTTTTCACTACCTCGGCGCTCAATGACAGCCTACATTATCCATTGGGAAGCTGCAACAAGAATCTGCTCTCCTCTTGCTCATTCTCGAATCATGAATAGACCAACTTCTTCCAGAGGAAAGGGAAAGTGAAAAACTACTAAAACTTCATCCAGCTCACTCTTCTCTGTGTGACATTGAAATACTTCCACATCTTCCCTGGAAATGAATGCTGAAGGTTCCTTCGAAAACTGAACAAGAAGAGTGAGGACTACTGAAGTTTTAGTAGTGTTTTCCTTTTCCCATCCTCTGGAACAGTTTCTAATTTCTGAAATGAGACTGAAGCAAGAGAGAGCAGAATTCTGTTGCAGGCTCCCATGGATAATGTAGCTGTCATTGAGTCCGAGTACAGTGAAAAAATTCGAGCCTTTTCTCAAAGAAAAATACAAAGTATTTCCCAGGGTCTGGGTATCAGTGAGGGGTGACTTTTGGGCTCTTTAGCCTGCAGGGTCATCTGCTGGCAAATCTTTCGTTTGGAGATCCAGCAAAGCTTGCAGATTTCTAACCACGCGCCGCCTGTTGTCCGGCCAAAGTAGTAAAATTGGGCGGCCATTTTCCTGGGGAAAAGAAGTCCATTTCCCTAGGGTCTGGTATCAGTTGAAGGTGACTTCTGCAGCTCGAAAGCCTGCAGGGACTAGTTGCGGGCACTTTCCGTTTTGGACAAAATCCAGCAAAAGTTTGCAATTCCGCGCGTTGCGCTGCCTGCCTGGTCCAAGGAAGGGGTAGCGCAAAATACAGCCATTTTTCTTCTTGGGAATAAGAAGACCTTTGCCAAGGATCTGGGGTGTCAGTTTAGGGGTGTCTTGGTGCTCGTTTAAGCCTTGCAGGGTCAATACTTGCTGGCAGGATTCGTTTTTTGAGAAAGTCCCAGCAAAGTCTGCCAGATTTCTAACCAACCAATCCGCCCTGTTTGTCCAGCCGAGGTAGGTAAAATGTGCCATTTTCTGCGGGAAAAAGAAGTCATTTCATAGCGGTCTGCGGGTATCAGATGAAAGTGATTTGCAGCTTCGAAAGCCTGCAGGATCTAGTGCGGGGCACTTTCGTTTGGAACCCCCAAACCAGGATGGGGGGGTTTGAACCAATTCTCCGTGGCGCACCGTGTCGGTCAATGCATGTAGCGCAAAAAAACAGGCCATTTGTCTCTGGACTAAGAGACCTTGCCAAGGTCTGGAAAATGAGGGTGACTTTTTGGGGCTCTAAAGCTTGCATTCTTGTTTGGGAAATCCAGCAAAAAGATTGCAGATTTCTTACCCAGAGCACCACCCTCTGGTCAGGCCAAGGTAAGGAAAAATATTTGCCAATTTTCTCGGGAAAAACGAAGTCATCCCCCAGGGTTCCTGGGTATCAGTTGAGGGTGACTTTTGGGGCTCTATAGCTTGCAGGGTATCTGCTGGCAGCTTCCGTTTGGAGAAATCCAGCAAACTCTGCAGATTTCTAACCAGGCATCGCCCATGTTAGTCAGGGCGAGGTAGTTGGAAATAGTGATCATTCTTAGGGAAAAAGACCAGTCAATCTCCCAGGTCGGGTATCAGTTAAGGGGTGTCTTTTGGGCTCTTTAGCCTTGCAGTCATATTGCTGGCAGGTCATTTTGGAGAAATCCAGCAAAGTCTGGAGATTCTTACCAGGCATCGTCCCTGTTATCAAGTGCTGAGGTAGGGAAATAGTGATCATTTTCTTTAGGGAAAAAGAAGTCATCTCCAGGTCTGGGTACAGTTGAGGGGACTTTTGGGCTCTAAGCCTGCCGTGGTCAATCGTGCTGGCAGCTGTAGTTTGGAAATCCAGCAAAGTTTGCAAGATTCTAACCAGGCGACGCCCTGTGGTCAGCCGAGGTAAGGCAATTAGCCGGCTGTTTTCTCCGTGAAAGAGATGTCAATTTCCCCGGCGGCTAATCAAGTTGAAAGTAACGTTGCCAGCTTCAAAATCTTAAAGGGACCTAGTGCGGCAGCTGTCATTTTTAGACAAATCCAGCAAAGTTGCTCAATTTCTTAGCGGGCGTGCCCTGTCGTCAGGCGGGTAGCGCAAAAACAGCCATTTTCTCGTGGGAATAAGGAGACCTTTGCCAAGGGCTGGTATCAGTTGAGGGTGACTTTGGGGCTCTATAGACTTGCAGGGTCATCTTTGCTGACAGCTTTCGTTTGGCGAAATCCCAGCAAAGATTGAACAATTTCTAACCAGGTGTCGGCCCGCTGTTGGTCTGCCAGAGGTAGTCAATTGGCGGCCATTTCTTCTGGGGAAAAAGAAGTCATTTCATAGGTCTGGTGTCTGCAATTAGAAAGTGAACGTTTTTGCGCTCGAGAAGCCTTGCAGGGAACCTAGTTGCGGCAGCTTTTCCGTTTCGGACAACTCCCAGAACTGTTTTGCAAAATTTCTCGCGTGGGCCACCTGTGTCGGTCAAGGCGGTGTAGCTGCAAAAAAACGCCATTTTCTTCTGGGGAACTAAGAAGCACCGTTTGCCAAGGGTCCTGGCGCGTGTCAGTTTGAGGCGGTGACTTTTTGGGGCTCTAAACCTTGCGCAGTTCTTGTTTTGGAGCAATCACAGCAAATGATTGCAGATTCTACCAGGCACCACCCTGTTGTCAAGGCCAAGGTAGTGAAAATATTGTCACCCATTTTCTCACGGGAAAAAGAAGTCATCTCTCCCCCGTTGGGTATCAGTTGAGGGGTGACTTTTGGGCTTCTATAGCCTTTGCAGGACCTAGTTGCAGGTAGCTTTCTCCGTTTGAAGAAATCCACAAAGTTTGCACGATCTTACAAGGGGTCCCTGTGTTTATAGGGCAAGGAATAACAAAATAATTGCCCAGTTTTCTCAGGAAAAAGACATTTCCCGCAGGGTCTCGTATTCAGTTTAAGTGTGATGTTTGGGGCGCGCTACGGGGGGGCGGCGG